>CM024629.1:36801354-37008885 GCA_014182585.1 Eucalyptus coolabah
ACAGATCGAGAAATGCAGGGGAGCCACTTGGATCTTTCCGAGGCAACAAGGCAGCCTTTTTCGCTCGCCATTTGTTTAGTGGGAACTATTCGATTTCAGGCCCTTTTGCGGAATGACGATAAGTTGGTAAGTCCCCCGAATTGGCCGGCCGAAGCCGGAACCTGAATTAGTTAAGCTTCCTTCTTTTTTCCTTTCGAAACACTAATGCGGGCTGCAAAATACAGAGAGAGAGAGAGAGAGAGAGAAGGGCCCGTTCCTCCGCCGCAGGACACCGCGTTGTCCGTCGGTGATCGGCAATTGAGCCCCATTGACTTTGCACTGTCGTGGTGACAAATTGAGTCTACTCGAGTCATCCGGTGGCGGTGGTCTGTGCCTCATCACGGGAGTAAGGTGAAAATCACGAGTTGAATCCGAAACAAGCATGGCTCAATTGCGGAATCATTTGCACTTATTGTCGCCCGTCCTCCTATTACTTGAAATTACTATCACAGAACTGCTTTGACGTTTAAAATTTTGCCATGCTATCGGGTCTCACGGTTGATTTTTCTTTTTCCCAAGAAACTTCTAAAACATTTCCAAATGTACAAAAACCTAAGTAGGATCAACATGCAACGCGCGGCATAACTCGCCGACATGTTATTTTTCCAAAAATAAAGAATTCCAACACGTTATACATATTATATGTATTTTTTTATATAACATGATAAATAATCATTTGTATGATTATTTTAATCAAATTAATCTGATTTAAATTCACAAATAAATAAATAATAATAAAAGAGCTTAGAATAAATTTACTCTAAAAATTATAATATACTGTTTCTTAATAACATTCATTATTTCAATTTAATAAATTTAACTATATTCCATCTCAATAATCCATAACTTGGAGGAAAAAAATCCATATTACACTATTAAATTAAATATTTAACAATAAGTCGAAAAAAATCCACATTTCACCATTAAATATAACAATAAGTCTTTTCCATTTTTTAATTTTTTTATATATTTACATTTTGATCTTTGATTTAAAATTGATCTTGTGCATGTTGAAATTCCAAATTCGTATGTTGAATATATGTCAAAATGTTCGACACAACACAAAGGCTTTCGAAGAGTATGAATCTTCCTAAACAAAAACGGACATATGGAGTCATTTTACGGTAGTTCCACTGTTATCTTAAGTTCAGGTAGGAAGGCAAGAAGCAGCTTTTTGTCCAAACTAGTCAAGACAAATGGGCCATTAGTCATCTCAAATTTAATCTTCGGACGTGTGATTATTTCCTTACGCGTGACACAGTCATGGCCAAACATTTTTGGAGCCTATGAATACAAGTTACTAATGTGATTTTTTTTTTTTTTTCCTTTGGTCTAAAGTTACTAGTACGATTACGACGTACAGCCAACTTGAGAATTACTATGCATGTTGTTAAACTAATCTAATTTTCCGTGTCTAGGAAATTTCTATGAGCTTTATAAACATGGTCGAGCCCGGGAGGCACTCCAGAATCATGCCCTTTCTTCAAGCGATGTCCAATTGTCATTTTCAATGTGGAGACAAAAAGCTGGACGAATTTCATTTGGTCTCTCAACTTTTCCGCTCCCTTTGCTTCCAAGAGTTGTCTTGTCCCCAGACTTTGTCCCACTTGCTTAATGACCCTTTAACGACCTTAATCATTTTAGAGCGGCAAAGGCAAATCATTTGAATTTCATTCGGCATGTCTCGTAAAATATAGGTAAAATAGTTGATAGAATTTTTTTCTGGATAATATCGTTATTGTAATGATTCGTTCAAATACTTGATGGACTAAGTTTATATGGACGATATGTAGGATTTGATGTATGGTTTTGCCGACTTTGATCACAGGACATGACATGAGTTGGGCAACGCCGTGATTGTTGTAAGTTAATATATCATTTTACGGATTTAGTATATTAAAATTGTAAATGCGTGCATGATAATTGTTCTATTTTCTCTATTTTTAGAACAAGTTCAAAATAGATTTTTGTTTTTGTGGCGCAATTTCATTTTTCTATTTCTATGATAAATTTGTACTCATAAATAGATTTTGAATAAAAGGGAGAAGTAAAAATTTTATATTTTCCTATTTCCAGAACAAAAGTGATACATAAACTATTATCGTCACTTGCTCTCACTACTAACCGATTGCCTACTCGTCATCACCTACTGTTGCCCATCAAACGTCAGTTATTGAACATTGGACACTAGACTTTGTGTGATCAACGGCAGGCTCGGCAGACGCTGATCGCCTAACGTTGATCACTCGCTATCCTTTCGTAACCACCTTCCATTGCAATCATTGGACACTCATCGTCGAACGTTAGCCACCGAATATTGGTTGTCGATAGCCGGATGTTGCCTATTCATCGCCCTCCATTTGTTTGTAACCACCTCGCCTTGCCGCTTAAGATGGAGGAATTTTATGATGTTCTCAAACGAATCTCTATTATAGGAATATAAATTTTTGATTATTAAACGTTTATTTTTACTTAAAAACTCATCTAGGGAAATGAAATAGAAAAATATATTTTTAGCCATAAATTATAATATAATGGCTTTCATTTGTGCCCATTATATTTAGGGATGAGCAACATAGATTGATTGAACCGGCAATCAATCGGTTTGGTTCTTGATTCTATAAAATTAGAATCGGTAATTTTCAGTTTAATCACTAATTCCAAGGGAGAATTGGACCGCTTGGACTAGACCAATGATTGTTGTATTTTGTTTATTTCTCATGCAAATTTCTTTCCCTTCCATTCTCATATGTCGATTAATTTTTTTGTTTCTTGGAATAGAAAAGTAGTTAGGGAATAGATTTTGAATGGAATCAAAGAAGTAGAAAAATTAATTTCTATTCTTGGCAATGATTTCTAGAAATAAGTCATTTTCTTTTTTTATTTTCTTCTTCCTTCTCTTCTAATCAGTCGGTGGAGACCCACCGGCCACCCCTAAAAGGTGGCAAGAGGAGGAGAAAGAAGATAGGAAAAAAAAAAAGAAAAAAATCTAAAAAGGTATTAAAATATTAAAAGAAATTCTATGGCAAAAAAAAATATGTCATAACAAATGCATTATTGTTCATTTTCTATTTTGGGGATACAAATTTTGCACAGTTACTAAACACGTTATTTTACTCATAAATTATTTCAAGGAATGTGAATAGAAAAAAACTATTTTTAAAATGAAATTATTCCCTGAAAACACACCCATAATTAACCACTATGAATAATATATAAGCTTTCAAAGGGAGTACAACACCAACCAATTAGTATCACGATGGGTTTGTGACATTGGCAAATTCATGAACTTATCGTTGCAAAAAAGTAGTTTGGATTCTCAATTACTGAACATGAATATGTGTAAGGGGTTGCATTTTGATTTCATTTGATTGCCCGAGAACCGGACCGCACTATTAGTCTAGTTTATTAATTCAAAAAATGAGAACTGGTTATTCTAGTCTAGTTCCCGATTTTTGGGTGGGATCGAATCAGATTGGGAGTGGATCAACCTCAATAATATTGTCCTAAATCAGACGTTGACCAAGCCCATTCTATCGTCGATTTTTACACCAAACAACCGATGGAGACGACTACCAAGAAGTTTGAATTTTTATCCTTTCCGCTTTTCGCTTATATTTTTTGAAAGTTGACGAGTCCCACCTTTGAAATTGACTTGCGGGCGATCATGTGCAACATAAAAGTATTCGTCCATTGCACTTGGCGTTTTTCAAAATTTGAAATGCTAGAGGCGGCATCCAAATTAAAAGATTGGACAGGTTTTACAGCGTGTGAACAATGCCAATAAAATTCCAACGCATGAGAACAATGTTCCTAGTGGGTGTCTCCCCCGGCCATGCTCATGCGCTATTTTCTATGTGGTTTTATTGTTGTCACGAGGAATTTTCGATTGTGTTATGCCGATACCCGCATAGTGCAAATGTTATGGATTATATTTGAGCTTCAGCCATTGAATTCGATCAGTACCGCATCATCAATTTAAGAAAACCGATGCTCGTTCATAACGCTTAATTTTGGTACCTCTTCGGTGAAATGTGCGATTCATTTTTCAAATGCAGGAGTTTTACACCTAAAAAAAAAACACGAAGAAAAAGAGAGAACATATGGAGTTGCAACACTCGAATTGGTCGTAGAAGTCTCGTGGCCACATAGCTACCTTGCTCTAATAATTACAGAATTCCTTCAATTTCTATCATAGTGTCGATTTTCCTCTCGTTTGCCTTCAAAATTTGAAGGCTCATTGCCACATGAGGACCGAGATAAATCTTTGATCTGAACGTGTCATGTCTCGTAAAACTCATAAATCAACAGGACATGCAAATCAAGTGCGCACCAAAGTTTCGAATCGAGAGATGGCGACCAGCGAGCTAAGCAAATTTTGCACACAATTCTGACACGATGGGGACGAAACATCCGATCGTTCGAGGACTAGAATAACACACGTACTTATTCCGAGGGGGCGAAAGTGAGAGAAAAGAAAAGATGAAACCGAGTTTTTGGTTTGAATTTAGAAATGACATAACGATCGGGGCGAGAGCAGAGCGGGAAAAACGGGGACACGTCCAAAACGAGCGGGCAATCGATGCGAGACGAAGGCCCCGCTCCTCTTTCTGATAAATTCTAGTCAAAAGCTATGATTTTCCCCCGCACAAACCCACACACAAAAAAAAAAAAAAAAAAAAGACAAAACAAAAGTACAAAAAAAAAAAAAAAAAGGCGAAGGGCATCGGGACAAAAAAAAAAATTAAAAAATTCAAAAAAGGAAAGGATAAAAAGTGGACCCTGTTGGCTTTCTTAGATATTCACGAAGTCACCCACATCTTTATTTTTCTTTTTAATTTTTAATTTTTTTAAAGCTTTTTTGTTGGTAGGTCGAACCGGACCACCACGCATGATTAGTCTACTCAGATATCCGGCAACAATTCACCCCCCCCAAAAAAAAAAAAGAAGAATTATCCCCCTTTTTTGCCCTTTTTCCTCGTTCTTCTCTCCCGCCGCGTCAGATATCGTCCCGAACAGAGATAGATTTTTAAAAAAAAAAAAAGAGAAGAAAAACATTCGAAACAAACCTTAATCAATGCGAAAAGGGAAACAGGAGGAGGAGGATCGTCATGTACATCCTGTCGAAAAAAACCGAACGTTTCTGCCCTTCCGAAAACTTCCTCCCCTTCTTTCATTTGCTCTGTTTCGTAACGGAATCGCGAAATAATTATTTCCGGGAGCAAGTAAATGCAGACAGCGCGAAGATTTTATAAAGCGGGACGAAAATGGTGAAAAAAAAAAAAGAACCTCCAAAATATTAGAGAGAAAGGGAGAGAAAGAAACGGGCCGTCTTAAATACATCACCTCCCCATTGAATGCTTTACCGAACTCACCACCCCATTTTTGCCCCCCCTTTCCTCCTCTGCAACTTTCTTTCTCTCTCTATCTGCTACCACCCTCATCCTCCATCTCTCTCTCTCTCTCTCTCTCTCTCTCTCTATCTTCTTTGAAGGGAAGTTTGCATTCTTACGACGGGGGGCTGAGGAGCAGGACCTGGAATGGAGTGCGTTGAAGCCGCTTTGAAGACCGGGTTCGGGAAGGACGCGATGCTGGTGAAGCTGATGAGGCCCCACGCCTTCTCCGACGACCTCCTGGCCTTCAATTCCCACGCCGGCGCCCCCGCCGGCGGCGACGGCGGCTGCGGCGGCGGCGGCGGCGACGGCGACGACTTCGTGGACGACCTCTTCGACTTCTCCAACGACGAGGCGTTCGCCGGGCAGGAGGAAGAGGCGAGGACAGAGGAGACGGCGGGCCGCGAGCAGACGCCGCAGAAGCAGAAGCGGGAGCCCCGCGGCGGTAGCGACGAGGACGGGGCGTCCGTCTCCGCCGGGCACAAGGACGATTTGGGGCTCGTGCCGCACCTTCCGGTACTATAACGAACACCTCCGGTAACGGAAAATCGGCTATTTTTCAGGCCATTACGCCGTCGTTTCTGACCGAAAGGTGCGATTTTTACAGGCCGAGGATTTGGCGGACCTCGAGTGGTTGTCGCATTTCGTGGAGGACTCGTTCTCGCACTTCTCGGAACCGCTTCCGGCGGGCGTCCTGCTCCAGAACCCCACGAGCCGCGAGGACCGGTCCGAACCGGAATCGGAATCTTCCGGCTCGTCCAGACCCGGGTTCGCGACTCCGCTCCCCTCGAAAGCCCGGAGCAAGCGGCCCCGGTCCGGCGGCCGGGCATGGTCCCTGGGCGTCCCTTCTCTCGCCGAGCCGTCCTCGAGCTCGTCGTCCTCGACGACGGCCTCGTCGCCCTTGCTCGCCAGCCCCTGGTTCGCGCACCTGAACCGGAGCCGGAGCCTCGAGCCGGTCGAACCGGAGCCGTGGGAGGCCAAGCCGCCGATGAAGAAGCAGAAGAGCAAGCCCGCTGCTGCTTCGGAGACGGCCGGACCGGCCCGACGGTGCAGCCACTGCGGCGTGCAGAAGACCCCGCAGTGGAGGGCCGGCCCCAACGGGGCGAAGACGCTGTGCAACGCGTGCGGGGTCCGGTTCAAGTCGGGCCGGCTGTACCCGGAGTACCGGCCCGCGTGTAGCCCCACGTTTTCTAGCGAGCTGCACTCGAACCACCACCGCAAGGTGCTGGAGATGAGGCGCAAGAAGGAGTCAACGACGACGACGGCACTGGGTCAGCCCGAGCCCGGTCGGGCCGTGCCCAGCTTTTGAGGGCCGGGGTGGGTTCCTTCCTGGCGCCTCGGGAAAACTAGGAATTAGGGTCGAATCGGACCGGGCTCCGGTTCGGGCGGTAGTGGTAGGGCAGATATGCTAGGATGTCTTTAGGTAAGTTACAGGAATTCTCAATGTACTATTTTTCGTTATAGCTCCAATTTAATATCTCAACATCAATTTTTGCTAAATTCATTTCACTTTTCCCTTCTTTTCTTCATGCGTAAAGAGGCAGCAGGAGGAGGTGAGGTGAGGTGAGGTGGGGTGGGGTGGGTTGGGGGGGAGGTTCGGTTGGGATATTTGAAACGGTTCAAACTTTTGATTTTATGGTGGGCAAGGCAAGGAGGCAGTTCGAAAGCAAAGACGACATGAGTGTGCGTGTCGTTTATGCATTGATGATGTCGGAGGTGGCGTGGTGCGTCGGGCACCGGCCGTGCTGCTTTTTTTTTTTTTTTTATTTTTTGTGCAGTTTGGAGGAAATTGATGTTAATGTCGCGTGGCGCGGTCTCGAGCGAGCAAAGCCTAGCAATGATAAACGAGGGTTTGTGGATTTTAGGAATTTTCTTTTCTTGCCGATTTTGCATGAACGAATTCGATTCTCCCGTTGATCCTATCCAAACCTAAGAAGATTGAGGCTATGCCTTTGACTTTGGTGGACGGTTTCAAATTGATTTGAATCTTGGGGAGGAGGTGTCAACTTAGGCTTAGCGGCTTGGAGCGGGTGATGCTCTCTATGTCATCTCTCTTTGATTTTTACAGATTCTTTTCCTCTTTCGGGCTTTGCCTAGAAATCTAATGAGATCGGGCGAATCAAAGCCGAAGCCGTTGCGTGAACGCTTCGATCCTTTCCCGGAGAAAAAAGCCACTTAGCTTTTTACGAAGTCTCTACACAAAGTGCAATCTGGGCAAGTGGCGATTCGACAATGCGAGTCTAATTCGACTTTCATTAGGGGATTTCGACGCGAAAGTGTCTTTACCCCATTGACACATCTTTCTCTTTTCGTTCGACGTGGATTTTACCATGAGTGGGAAACTGTCTAGAGGGTGATTTGTTCGCTTTTCTAAGTACCAGGCACGATTGTGGTCATGTGTTTGTCCTCATTACAGTGGTGGCATGGCCGCTCGAGATTTGAAAAGTTAATTCATTTTGGCGCCATGGAAATTGAATTGGAAGATGCAGAGGGGCACCTAAGGCACCTTGCTATGTTCAATACAATAATTGACCAATCAAAGAGGTACGGGAAGTGTGAAAGCTATATATTCAAAAATGATTGTAGAGCACACCTCCTGGGGCTTCTTAATTGTTATGTGTAACTTTCACGCGGCCGGACCGTGCACATTCGGCTTTCAATGAAATAAGATAAGTTACTCGAGTTGCGATCCGTCGTTTATTGGGGTAGTTTATGTAGTGCAAGAGATGGTTTGTATGCACTTATTCTAAAGATATGAATTAAATATTTATTTATCTTTACATTGAAGTTTGTATTTTTTTTAAAAAAAAAATAAAATGTGGTTTTTCTCCACTTCTAAGCTAAAAGTTTTGGATTAGATTTTCTATCAGGGTCATTGACCTCATTGGAGTCAACCCGATTTTCCTCTTTGGGCATAAGAGGGATTGTGAGCAGCGCTTCTAGCCATGAATTGAAGGCTAAAGGGGGGAAAAAAGGTCAATCGAATTAGAATAAGATCTTCAAGCAAGGGTAACCATTCATTGAAATCATCTAAAACTTATACTAAATTATTCACAATGACAAGCGCATGAAGGCGACATGTCATATATAGAATCGTTGATTACTATGCAAATGCCATATGTCTTGACCCGTGTGTGCCTAGACTGAAGTTGTCACATCCTCTTGTTATTGTAGTAGTCACATACAATAAATTTGATAAAACCACAGTTGTTGTCGTTGGCACTTCCTTTTCCTAAACATGAAGCTCACTTGCTGTTCGTTGTTCTAAAATAATTTTGGGGCGCCGTTCCTATAGTCTAATAATGACTATGCACATCTATTGAAATTCAAGAATTTTAACCCAATTTAACCCTAGCAAATATCTGGTATTCCATCATTTAATGATTTTTCTTTTCCGCACGACAAAGCTTCCTTCACATGTCAATCATTCAAATGAGCTATATATTCACGTCAGTGAACTCCTAATGTTGCAAAGGCAACCGTGTTGAGGCGACAACAAGAATTAGGTTCACTATACATGAGAAAGAAGTAAATTTCCATGTACTAGTAATTGATGCATGTGATTAATAAATTTCTCTACAGAAGTAATATTAAATTTCAATGTAAAAGGCACTTTCTTAACGGTAAATTACTTTTCAATATGGTTCATATAATCGCCTATTAAAAACAAGTAAACGTAAGACTCTCAGTACACACGTGTACTCTTATCTCCAGTTAGCTCTCGATGACGATGGATAAAAGGATGATGGAGAGGCCACTTTCAATTAGTTGCAACCACTTCCCAATGGCCATATATATATATATAATTAATGGGTAGTCGTGTCATTGTTTGAAAACATAAATCTTATTACTTTTTCTTCAAGAGGAAAACCTCAAAATTTAAATCTCAGAATTCGAATGTGACAGCTTAAGAACTTGTCAAGGTCCAAGCCTCATTTGTAGTTACAATAAATGGTTGTGTGCTTAACTTTAAAATAAGGTGCATGATTTGAATTTTTTTTTTTGAAAATGATTGCTAATATCATTTATAGAAATGAACGAAAAAAAAATATTTTTATTTTCCATGAAAAATATATAGATATAAATTGCCATTGATAATAGAAATATTTTTCATTATCTCACTATTTTAATGGATATAAATGATCAATTTTTGATTTTAAATTTATTTTTTGCGAAATAAATAGGATTAAAGATTTATTTTTTTTAAAAGTGGGTTGTTGTTTTAGTCTTTTTAGGGCTCGAAAGCCGTTAAATGTAGGATTCACAAAAAAAAAAAAAGATTTTTTTTTTTTTCAAAGTAAGAGCGTAGAGGCATGACCTCTTCTATCATTTTCTGTAAAGGCGTGACCTGGCCCTTTGTTGGCTAGGAGCCTAGGACCATAATAATTCCAACAAAGTGAGGAGTTGAATAGTATATATTACGAGGTGGGCTAGTCGACTCGGTCGGGAAAATTGTTCAAAAAAATCATAAACTTATCATATGACATCCAATTTAATTTAAATTTTTTACTTTGACCAAATTAGTCCTAAAACCTTTTTACAATATATTGATGTAGTCTTAAAATTTTCCTATTTTTTTTATCCTTTTCTTTCGTCCCTCTCCATCACCCTATCATTTTTGTCCTTGTCCGTCTTTGGTTGTTGTGGCCTCGGCAATGGCTGGCAAGGGCGCCGTGGCTCTTACCAAATTTGGGCACGGGCTTGTGAGGGCATCTTTGCCATTGCCTAGCCGGCAATTTTCACTAGCCATATTCGAAGCCCTAGTGAATGGTGGAGATAGGAGAAAAAAGGAAGAATAAAAATGAAAGAAAAGAAAAAAATAATTTTTTTAATTGCAAAAATCGTTGATGTCACCTTGGACTGTACTATGCAGGACATCCGGAATTCACTTTAGAGATGGCTAACCAAAATTAATTGGATGGATTATAATGACAAATCTTTAAAAGGTTTAGAATTAAATTGATCATATTAAAAATTTTAAAATTATATTGACTGTCGCACAAATAAGTATAGGTTCATGACTTTTGGTATAATTATCTTTGACCCAACTCAATGTCCAATTAATGACGAGTATTTCGAGTGCGACATGACGAGTGCATCATTATTCTTTAGATCGCACACGTAGCATCAGATTGCTCAAGGTGAATCAGTTTCTTCCCACATTTCGAGTCTGAACGTCGTTTTTTTTTTTTTTTAAATGGCGAGGGAACTGCCTATGAAGTACCTAATTACTACTTATGAACAAGGCAAGGCGTGAGCCAAAGCCCAAGGCGTGAGCCAAAGATCGGCAACCACGACTTTGTCCCTTTTTCTTAGCAGAATAGAGAGGTCGCGTATTATTTCACAGCCATAGAGTCCAAAACTCTAAAGAGAACAACTTATATTTGGATTTTTCCTAGATCAGTTTGCGTTTTGATTTTTTTTTTTTTTGCATGGAGAGATTTTGTGTATATTTAGGTAGAAAAGCTGTTTTTGCGGTCTTCCGCAAACTGAGATTTCGACATAATCGCTGCTCATTACCTCATTGCTCGAGTCCATTGGCAAGAGATTGAATCACGTATCTACGTGTTCCCTATGCCCTTTATAGATTGTCTTCTCTCGAGCAACTATGATAATGACATCTATATAAAAAATGCACACACCATTTATTATATATAGAAGATTAATTATTACTGCCGTCCCTTCCCTTTGTCTTGTGAAACCGAAGTGATCTACAATATCCTCTGACTCAAAAAAACTAATCCCCATGCAAAAAAATAACATAAAACAAAATAAAAATTTAAAAGAAGCAGATAATGCAATCTTGATAGTTAATGTGTGCCATTATCTCAAATGAGAAAACCTAGCCAAGTGACGATGAGGGAGACTAAATTTGATACGATATATCTTGATAATTTATTACAAGGGCTATCTAAAATAAGATATTTGCTTCAACAAGGAATGCCGACGTAGCGTGGCCAAATCAATCAATTGTCAGGGTTCGTTTCCAGCCATCCATTAGTCCAATAGGAAAATGTTTGGAGGAAAAGAGAAATCGATACCGCACTTGGATGGAAATGATGACTCCTATCATATTCGATTTCGTACCGATAGTTAGGGTCAATACCATTGATAGTGTCGAATCGGCTTGAGGGAGACTCCTGTGGATGCTAAAAGTGTTCGAAAACAAAATAAGAGAGATACCGAAGGCCATTGAAGAGAGAGAGAGAGCCTACGACCCTTTTTTGGGTATACTTATATTCCAATTCTCAATTTAGTATCGAGCAAGTCCCACCAAACCCTCATCAAGAAGAATAGCATTCGGATTTATTAGGTCAATTTTGACCTTAAGAATAGAGTGTTCGAGCCCAAAATAAGAAGGCCTTGCACGATCGGGCCATCGGATCATCTCAAGCGTACAGAATTTGAAGCGAGCTCCCTCTGGTCCGACTCGTCCAAGCCCAGCGAACTGATTACTTGTCCAGCAGCAACGACAGATATCCTGCGACAAGGTACAACCTGTAAGAAGACCAACTCTCATGTAGACCACAAGGATCTGTTCATCGATTCGTGATAATTCGCAGCAGCATTAGGTAGAATGACAAAGGACTTGATGTACACGGGCTCTTGCGCATCCAGGATTGAATCCAAAATGTGGTCCGTTGATCTTTTACTCATTTTTGATCAAGCAAACTTAAGAAATTTCACCATACTAATTATGAGATTAAGGCTCTATTTGGTAACCATCCAAATATGGCCAAATTCTTATTCTTCGTTCCCAGGAGTAGTTTGAGAACAAAATCACATTTGGTAAAATTTTTGTTTCTAGAAACAAATTTCTATTTTTGCTCCTACAAGTAAATTTGGAACAAAATCAAGAATAAAAAAAAAAAGTTAATTCTTGTTAAAGGAATAAATCTAAGAATCAAAACAACTCATCTTCTTCTTTTCTTTTTTTCTTCTTCTTCATCGACCACCTCGTCTGCCGCCATCCGCCATCGCCGTTTGGTGGCTAGCGAGTCCCGCTTGGCCACCGGCGAGGCTTGGCCTGGCCAGGGCTGGGCAAGCCTTGCGACGCCTAGCCCTGCTGGTGGCTAGGCAGGCCTCACCTAGCCCCCCGGTGGCAAGGCGTGCCTTGCCTAGCCTAGCGAGGCTCACCTAGCGGGTGGGCTTGCGGCCACCATGAGGCTTGGCAAGGCCGGGCGAGCCTTGTCGTGAGCCTCACCTAGCCTCGGTGAGGCCGGCCTAGCCCGGTGAGGCTAGGTTGATGAGGGCGGTGACGTTTCGGTGAGGTTGTCGGCTCTCGTCTGGTTGGTCGCTGGTCTCGCAACCGGCCTAAAGAATAAGAAGAATAGGAGAAAAAAGGAAAAAAAAGAATAAGAGAAAAAAGAAAAAAAAGAAAATAAAAAAATAAAAAAAGGAAAAATGAAAAAGTATAAAAATTATTTCAAAAATGAAAAGAAATTGATTTGGAATAGAATCAATGAGTATGGTACGAGACACAATTCATTCGAATAAGTTTTTTTGATAGTTACCAAATGGCTTAAAATATTTAGAATCTGTTTTCGGGAACAGAATAAAAAAAATAATTTATGATAAGAATTTCTCCGTGAATAGAATCGTTCAAACAGCTCGTCCTAAACGGGGTTCAAACATTGACATGACATGTAGAAGACTTTTAATTTGGGGCAGATGAATTCTTTCCATCGGTGGATGGGAACTTCCGTTTCATAAATGTCTCTGTTACGATGGCGGTATATCATATATTAATCCTTAATGTTACGAGTTGGCCTTTCACCTGCGGTGGCGGTTTCTTTAGCAAACCGCCGTCGGTTCGTGGATGTAGAATCTTCTTCTCTAGGACTATGGCGCCCTTGGACTTGGTAAACCAAAGAGGAAAAACGAACGCTGTTTCTAGATTTTCTCTAGAACGTTGTTTGATTCGATCAAAGAATACACACGCGATCCGAATTCAAAAAGACACCGTTGCTGCTCCTCAAGCGCCGAGTACGAAAAAGTCGAACAGTGACTTTTCTTTACTTGGTTTTCGAGTCGGCCCATCATGACCTTTAAGCCTTCAAAAGGCTGTAATCACTATTCAAACCCTAAATGCTTAGACTCATTATTATAAGAAGCAACGGAAGATTTCGTGTGACTATTCTAATGCCCACATTTTCTTCTTGTCGCTTTAATAATTCCTCCAAATCATATAATCGAAATGGCGAACATGGAGCTGATTTTACTTGGTCCGAGCCTCATCGAAGAGCTGTCCAGCGTGACGTGCGGCTTAGACATGGAAGATGTCGGATTAATTAAGATGTTAATTAATTATTATCGCTTATGTAGCTACGGAAGTGGTGAGCTAAACACATTGCATGCTGAAGTTTCACAGTGGATGACCTTGACCGTTGTCCACAATATCCCTATATAAACAACATCATAAATATTTAATGGGTATTTAGCATGAGTTTATCTTCTTTTTCTTTTTATTGTTACAATATTATAGAGCATAATTTCTATTTTTTTTTTGTGGAAATGAAGACAGAACAATAATGACAAGCAATCAAGAGGACAAAAAAGAAAGGAAAATGAAATTGGTGTCACTAGAAGCTGGGATCAAGGTTACCGTCTCTTTATTTTATTCACCCCGTTATCGGGATACCTACTTGATGCCCATTTTAGTCATATAGTTGAACAAAAATGATCTTTAGAAGATTATTATGGTAAAAAAAAAAGGAAAAAAACTTGACAATTCAATGAATAGAATTATCTGTAGTTATTGTTTATTTCTTGTACAAGTTGTGTGTTGGAATATTCAAATATTAAGCCGTTCATTCATTAAAGAACTTGATTTTACAAAATAATTAACAAGTGGTCCACAAAATCCTACACTTTGACTGAATGGGCATCAAGTGTGCTGTTTATTTGTACTATGAATAATCATGATTATAAAACTAATAATGGTGTGCTACAGCAAAATTAAACACTGGAATTCTGTAACCAACCCAATTTTTTTCAATATATATATATATATTTTTTTAATATATATATATATATATAGATATCAATCAAGTCTATAAACTACAGCTCCATGATTGAAAAGACAAGGACCATATCACTCTGTGTACCCACTAATTTTAGCACCAACGTATGAAAATGGCCATCCGTCAATCATGATGAGAGCATTACATAATTTTGCTCTCCTCTTTGCCAAGAGAAGACAGTGAAATAGAGAAACAGGGCTTTGTTCGGTGAGGTCACAAATGACCACGCATGAAGTAAGCAGCTAGATTAAAAAAAAAAAAAAAAAAAAACCAGTTAGCCGCCATTTATATGGACCTTGGTGGACAATCAATCGAACTCTTATCCCTTTAACATTAATTTCTCCGATATAAATTAAAAGAAGACCGGTGTCAATTGTCATTTAAAAAAATCATCTTAATATGTTAATTGAACTCTCTCTCTCTCTCTCTCTCTCTCTCTGATCTTCATCACCTCGTTCCTTTGTCAATTTCCCTTACATATACGTATTTATGTACGTCCCTTTGCTAATTTCCCTTACATATATGTATTTATGTACCTCATCAACTATTAAATTTTAAGCTAATAGTTTCTTGATTCATTGCATAAATTGAACTTGCAAATGAAAAGGTGCGATAACGTAGATGTGGGTAGCATAAGAGGGCGGATTATCAAATCAACTATAAATTTATTGCATCAATACTAATTTAGTTTTAAATTTTCTAATTTTACAAATTGAGTCCTAAATTCTTGTGTGAAATTCTAATACAATCATTCTAGCTAATTTCCTTCGGAAACTATTGACGTGACGATCCAACCACCATTACACACCACCGCATAAGCAAATACCGCATGGGAATTTTATGCAAATATTTATGATTAAATTGATAAAATTAAAATGTTTATTATTGAATCAGTATTCAAATAGTAAGTTTAGCGGATAATTCCCCCTAGCGTAAGGTATGGTCAGCTGTGTCATTTTCAAGCTCGATGAGCAGATTAGGTGAAGCAAAGGCGGTGAACATCTCATCGACCACGTGATAGCTACGGTCATAATGTATGCATTTAAGAATCGTGGGCGGTGTTAAGGGCGTGCCGATTCACGTCAATTATTTTCTTGCTTGGGGGGGAGAACTGAGGCCAAGGAAATTGCGGTCGATTTTAAACGCGAAGTGGACCGAGTATGTTTTCTCGTGGGCGATCTCAAGCGGCCGGCCAATTACATCGAAGTGACGCGATGGAAAACCGGCAATTGTTTCGACACGTCCCACCGTGTATTCTCCGGGGCCATTATTATACCTAAAAAGTGGGAGCCCGGTTGGCTCTTCACTCTTCAGTGGTCACCTAAGGTAGAAAAATGCTCCCCAAGCGCAATGGATTTTCATTGGAGAGGAAGTAAATGCAAATCACACATCTTTCTCTCTCTTACATTTGCGAAAAATGAATGATTGATAAATATCTTCATTAAAATAATCACTTTTACTTATTATGAAAACAAATGAACGAACCCATCTCGTGGTGGCCAAGTTGGTGGAATCGAACGTTGGCCACACGCAAGGCTAGGGTTCGACTCCCCAACTTATCACGATGCACGACTTAAGTGGGGGTGCCGTGGGTGGTGGGTCCCCACGCTAATGCCCCTTAAGTTTACATCATTTCTAAAGGTATATATTTGTTTAAGGTATAAAAAAAAAAAAGAACGAAAAAATAAAAAAAAAAAAAAAATATATATATATATATATATATATATATATATATCGTTCAGAAAAATATTTAGACATGAGTTGTTATTAATAGCGAAAAATATTTTTCATCTGCTAATTATTTCTAGCAATACAAATGATTATTTTCAAGAAGATGTTTTTCAATTTATTCATTTTCTATAAAATAAGTGGAGCATGATGGATGAAACTCACTTTGGTTGGGACCAACACTTCAAACTTTGAAATAGACAACAAGGGTTTTTGAACTTATAGCATATCGATTCTATCAATCATGTCAATTAAAACTTTATGTATATGTGATGTGAACTTAGTCGATTAAACGCTTCAAATTCATGTTGTGGAAACAGTTACCAACTTTGATTCGGCTTAATTTTTCCATTTACCTAATTTGAAATATTTACGGGAAAATTATCCAAATTTTTTAAAATCTATTGCACTTTGATCGATTCAATTATAAATATTTCATTTATACTCATTGAGTTTTAAATCTTTTTGCATTTTGTTAATTACATCTATTAAGTCAATTTTGATTCGAAATTGCTGATGTGGATCTATTAAGTCAATTTTGATTGTTCTATGTGGCATGCAGCACATAGATATATTTAAATAATATTTTTGAAAATTTTCAATTTTTTTTTTTGCTTTTTCTCTTTTCTTTTTTTACTTTTACATCGATTGAGTGTTCGTGGCCGTTGCCCAACCCTCTCAAGCCATCATCGGTGGCCAACCATTGTTTGAGACAAGCCATCGGCAAAAGGAAAGAAAAAATAGAAAAAAAAAAAAAAAGAAAAAATTTTAAAAAATTATTCATGTCAATACCGGTATGCCACTTGGACCATCACATTAGCATTTTTAGTCAAAATTGATCAAATAGATTCCATTAGCAAAACATAAAAATGTTCGTAACTCAATTGTAGGTTTAAGACTAAATTGGCTAAAGTGAAATAAGTTTAAGATTTTAGGATAATTTTCTCGAATATTTATACTTGGAACTTGATAATTCCGCCATAACGGGTTTGAAAGATTCAACGCTTACTCTGGGTGGAAGTTGTGTTTTTTTTCTAATAACATTGTCATGGATGATGTTTCGGGATGTTCGTGTATCACGTTTGATGCGTTCCACATCTTTAATGCAATGTCAAGCTATCGAATCAACAAAAGACGTCAACCGTTCAAAAGGTGGGTCGGCCACATATTAAAATATATCCACAGTCGACTGATTTCACAATCTATCGCAGTATAATTGGGTGATTTTGAAGAATTTAAGAGGTTAATCCGATGTAATTTTAATCGATGTTCTTGGTAGATATATAAAGAGAAAATGTATGTCCATGAGAGAATACAAGGTCATATGTAGGCTCTACTGAACTCTCTCTATATATGAAATTTACGATCAATCCTACACAATTGTAATTTAAGATTGCTATTTTACACACGGACATATATATATATAATGGATGTAGTAGCTTACCAAAAAGCCATATATAGAGCTTCAATTCTTCTTTTCCCAAGGTAGTTTGTAAGGGAGGGAACTCAATATAATAGGTAGCTCTAGCCAATAAAGAAGCTCAATCACAAGTATTAAATAATTGTTGACATGACTATCAACCATTCTATGCAGCATAGATGATGTTGACATGAACGATATTTGCCTTTTTTTTTTTTTTTTTTGAATTTCTTCTTTTCTTTCCTTTATTTCCCTTTCCCAGTTCAAGGCCTTGACAATGGTTGATGGAGATCACTAGCCACAAGCAAGGGCCAATGAATGTCTCCCGCACTGGCCCAACCTATTGATGGCAAAAAAAGGTAAAAGAAAAGAAAAAAAAAATTGATAAAATTTAGAAATATCATACAAATCGTCCACATTAGCACCAACCTTACCATGTTGGATAGTTAGTGTTCACATAAATTATTTCGGGCCAAAATTGGACAAAATACTACATTGAGAAATCATCAAAACATTAATGATTAGGGTGATTAAATTGAAAAGTTTAGAGATAAATTGACAACTATATAATAAATTTAGGATTATTTGGATAATTTTCTTCAAAAGGGAGGAGTGATGTTTTATATGTTATCCATTCTTTTGGGAGGTGCTACTTTCAATTCTTTTGGCACCTTGGCCTAATTCTTCTTCTTTTTTCCCAATCTTTTTCGTATGTTTCGTTCTTTTTCTTTTTTTTTTTCCCTTTTAATTATGATTTCTACAAATACATTGCACTTAAATAATGTCCAATACATATACTAAAAAGGTATCCTTAAAATTACAAATTTTATATGCTTTGATGTAATTATTGAGGATCCCTGATATGTTTTTTTGTATCATGAATAGTAACGCCCAAGTTACGATGACAGTAAATATAACAATTATTTTTAATTGAAAATAAAACGTGTCATGTAATTAATTCTCCTTCACATCGATTGATATTTCACTCGTTTCGTTTTAGGTAGGACGTCTAAAGTAAAATGTCAACGAGGCATTAACCATTGATTAGAATCTAATAGCGTCTTATCAAGGAGATTAGTTTTCCCCACTCTTACTCTTTCTTTTGTTGCGACACGATATTGAAAACAACAATGAATTTGTCTTCACTTAAGAGGAAATAATTGATTTACATAAATGCAGTCGCATCAAATTCGAAAATTTTAGTAAGCGGGCACATTTTTCTTTGTTATTGTCATGATCAATAGAGAAAGTCTCTTAGATTTTCAACATTTTCAAACTCTTTAAAAAGTCCATAGAAAATTAAATTTGTAAAGACTATATTGCAGATGCAATTATACAGTTTTTTAAGTTGTGGCTTAAGCAAGTAAATATATGCAACCGGAGAGGCAAAGTGAGATTTGGAAATACCGAAAGATTTAAACTTAGGATCTTTTATGTTGATCCTATGCAAGATCTTATTATATGACAATTGCTAGTTCCAAAAATTTAAACTAGATGAAAGTAATATTTATTATTTAAATATTCTAATAACAAGCATACCGACAAGAAATGAAAATGACATTAAAGCACAATAGTTTGTATTTTATCTCAAGAATGGGCACAGATTAACAAGATGTTGGCGGACTTTTGGTGTGGGAACGGCTGGTCATCTATTTGTCCGAATCATACTAGTGGCGTGGAAACTGTTTTGGGTCAGAATCACACGTGGCAGAGGCTACTCGTGGGGCTTACAAGATCTTTGGTCTGACTGCAATTATATTACAGATGTCCCCAACTTATTAGAACCACCTAATCCTGTATAGCGACGGCCCTGATTGATCTTGAAATGACGTCCTCACGATAAGACGTGTTCCATGCGCATTCGAGTTACATACTAAAGCACAAATCACATGGGCATGCGGAAATTCTTTTGCGTCGTGTCTAAATTTAGATTTTTAGTGTTAATAAATATCATCAAAGTATTGGTAAGAAAGATTGACATGTGATTTTTTTTAATAACTTATTGATTACTTACCAATACTTTTTATAAAATCACCATTTTTTTTTTATTGTTTGCAAAGTGCGAAGTTTTCCTACTAAAGTTAACATATATTTTTTTTTTTGTATATCTTACTAAAACTTTAAATTCATCAAAGTAAGAAAATTTGATGATTCGCAAATTGTCGCAAAGAGTTCGTAATTTCATAAAATTGTCAGTAAGTTGCCAATAATTTTTTGGAAAATGAAGCAATCAATTCATAATTTTTCTTATAAGCATTTTTTTTTTGACAATTCTCGGCTCTTTTAAAGATCTATCACATTGGAAAAAAACAGAGAAGAAAAAGAAGTCTGTTTTCTTAATGGAACGGTAAAATCGTCAAATAAGAATAAGGTCGGAAATGAGCTTTGCATAGTATTAGCTTACCATCATAATAAAATTTTGGACATGTAAATTAATTTTCCCTTATAGCATTTTCACATTCGTTCTGAATTAAGAAGTGAAATAAATATCATTTATATAGTTAAATTCTAATCGGTTGACTTCAGGATCAAACTCTCGAGGGGTTTTGCCAAGTTTCACCAGCCTTATTAGGGTTTCACAGGAACTAATATTAGCATTTTTTTCCACATGTACTATATAATATATATAATATATCATAACGGACAATCTAATATTTTATTTAATTGTAGCATCTAAAGTAACACGTGATACGAAATGCCATTTGATCGCATAACGACAACATACATTATAAAAAGAAACGTCATGCACACATTTTCTTAGCATAAGATGGGATTGCTTCATCACATTGTATCATATGACATATTTAAACAGACTCTTAATCAGTTGCTTAATTTGCTTCCTACTCTTTCTTTGAGAGGGACTTTTGAGGATTCGTTTATTGGATTTGTCGCTAAGGACTCGTTGTGATTTTATTTTAACTTAGAAAGGATAACTTTGCCGCTGAGTCTAGTATTTGCCCGTTTAAGATGAGAATAAGACATCTTAAGTACAATAATTATGAGTTAGGTGTTAGATGGAAATGCTGTTGCTATTTTTAGTCCTATGATTCACGCAACCTTAGCTAATAAGTTAGCACGGATGAGATTTTTGTTTTTGTCATTATACATGTGTCTATAGAACATCACATATGTTGCGCATGCTGCAGTCCATTTCCAAACAACCAGTGTGAAGTAGGAAGCAAGGTAGGTTGATTAGTTATCTTTTGAAGCCGAGGAAATGCGCGGTTTTAAGGATGTTTTTATTTGCAGCGATGGCATTGATGGTGATCTTCCGTTAATTTATTTTCTTTGATGATTTAAATAATGGAAAAATGAGAAAAATAATTTTTTTTTGGGGAAATTTTTTGCGAAATAAACAGATTTTAAATTGATAGAAACTCATAAGAACTCTTGACTTTGTGGAGCAAAATGGAAAATCTGCGCCACAAATTTCTAGGCCTATTGATGAGACATATAGAAGTGTAGCTAGAGGCTGCGTCTAATGGGAAACCATCCATATCAAAGGACTTTAGAAAGATGAGATTTATATTAGGGTTTGACAATTTCTGTCTTGTAATTCTGTTCATGTTGGACATATCCTCATAATTTTGTAACAGTTGCAAACAGCTTCACCTAAAAATCCAAAAAAAAAAAAAAAAAACTCATTTCACGAAAATATATTATAACGATTTAAGCCGTGCCAATTTTAAATCAATAATAATAATAATAATAAATCCTTTAAGATTTATGCCATATATGAATTCTCTAGCTTTTCATGTCACATCATCAATTGAATCCCCCTAAATGGAGTCTTAAGGAAGAGGTTAATCCCAAGTTTACGTTCTCCACCATAATTATTTGGGCATGTCGTGCTTAATCACATAGCAGGACGCCATGCAACACGAGTTGGTAACCAGTAATACACCAATCAAGAATGCGATTGCTATTAATTTAGCCCTTGAAAGTTGGATTTCATTTCACCAAGAAAGATTGCTTAAGCGTTAATGAATGTCCCTTGTCCCTATCGCGTAGCAATTTGTCATGGTGATGGAGAGAGAGAGAGAGAGAGGCGTACTTGTGCACTTCAAGCTGATGCGACACATACTAGCATCTTGCGCTGACCGATACTTTGCTTGTTGAATGGCACAACTTCAGCAAACGTGTATTCTATTTTCGCCCCTTCAAAATTAGATAATAAAAAAAAAATACTACGTGAAATGTCAAACAGGTTTTTTTATATTTTGCCCTTCTAAATCGGGGCGTTGAAAAAGTGTGTTTCATCTCGCGCTCTGACCTAAGTTTTTGCGGTCATAGGGGAGCACCTGTCACTTTAGGGTATTTGCGGGGAAAGATCGAATAATCATAGGATGTGCCTTACCACAAATATCAAGACAGTGAAGGTGTGTGCAGCCTAATGTCCGCTAATTGGATCATCGGAATTTTCGAGTATTTTATTAAGCATGACCCTTGAGATATTTTGTGATCCTAGAGGAATCTTCTCATGGATTCAAACCTTATCAAGGCAAATAGGATATAAATGGCACATCATTAGTGTCTAGAAAATGTCCCTACTGGACTCTCCACCATGGTGGACGATTATTCTAGACTAAATAAACCATTTAACATTTTCATTTGGTTAAAATTGTCTCCGATCGCTACCCAAAGCAGAAACAATAATCATTTGTCTTTAGAAAGAAATTATGTTGAACACGCATTATCACATGTCAATTATAAGATGGTGAATTTTTTTTTTTTCCCAATTCCATATTCTATTATTGGTAAGTTGACGGATGGGTGAGGTGGAAATATATTTTCTACAGAGTTGTTTTTATTTTTCAGTAAATTTCTCGAAAAAAAGACCTGATCAATTGTAGTCGTCTTGGGATAGTTGCAGCCCTATATAGGGGTGAGCTGAGCATATTGAACCAATTGAATTGAGAACCGCTTATATTGGACCAGATCAGACCGATTCTTTTTTGCAATTTTTTTTTAATTTCTTAAAAATAGCGATAAATTCTAAAATAGTAACAACTCTAGCATTTTTTAAAATTTTTAAAATTTTTTTGGCTAATTAATCAGTTCCATTGGATTGGCCTAGTTGGTTCAGTTCGGTTTTCAATTCCAAGATTGTTCAATCGATCCCGATCTCAAAAATTGGGAATTAGTCCTCCCGATTCGGTTCTTGGTTCCTAGGTGAGACCAGACTGGATTAGAAACCGATCACCCCTAATTCTATACGGATTCATACATCTCAAATTGTCCACTTCTATTATCGATCTTAAGCATGCGCTTCCCTACAAGAAACTGGTGCTTTGAAGGTTTTGCTTTACAAGATTTGAACCCAAGATCATAATGATGACTAAACTCTCTTGCTATCCAAGCTGGCGCATTTCTAACGAGCGATTGATAACTCACTTTACGGAGCGTGAACTATAGATCGACCTTGATATTTATGTTGGTGGCGATGTGATAGATTGAGCACGTCGAGCATTTTTAGCTTATAAGGGAACTTAACTGGATGTAGGTTTTAAGTTGTGGTTGAACCGTCTCTCACCAAACTCGTCAGGTCAGTTCAAGATCTGTAGAAGCTCTTCATAACTGCGACGGCCACGAAGATGATGTTGAACTCGAGTGGAAGAACAACTCACCACATGAAGTGAAGGGAAGAAAAAGAAGTTGTAACAAGAAAATGGGACAAAAAAAAGGTCACTTCTTCTTCTTTTTTTGGTAACCTAGATTATTAAGACATAGAGGAACTATAAGCTACACCGGCTGTGTAAAAAAAAGTCTCCACAAACAGTCTCATCCATTATCGATTCGATGGGTGGCAAGACAGTGGATTGTTAGAATTCTCTAACCAAGGTGGATTATGCTGCTCGTATAAAGTTTTCATTATACATATGGTGTGCGCTCTAACTTTCTCTATGATATAAAATATGTTTCACAACATGTTCGAACATCGTACACTTTTGGAATCGACAGTAAAGGAATGTAATTATCTTGATATGAAAACCATATTAAAGAGTGGTATCTCACTAATTTCCGGCGCACGTGCGAAAGAAATGCCAAAGCCAACCCAAGGAAAAATAAAGTTTTATAGGGTTTTTCTATTCAAGTGCAGGTAGTCCGCATCTTCTAATTAAGTTTATCTTGATACTAAAACCACACTACGAGGATATGCTAAATAATTTGCTACAAATACTTTATTATTATTATATATATATATTTGCAATAAGTGCATTGTTGACTTGGCCTATTTTTATTAGGAAATGGTAGACCAGGCAAATGGGTAAGTCATATCCAGTTTGGGTGGAGTAAACAATGCTCTGATCTAACTTGATTCATTTAATATATTTTGACTCATTTCCGTACACAAAGATGTGTTGAGTATAAGCAAGTCATCAACCCATTTAATACTCATTACTATTTATGATCTTTTTACTGAATATAACTAACTCATATAACAACCTATCCCATCAAATATGGATTGTGAAATGGGTTTGTGGCCCATTTTGGCAGGTCTAATAAACAAGTCAAAAATGGATTTAGAAAATGGGTTGGTAGACTATCAATAACAGATTAAATTCTTAGGGATAATTCTCAAAGGAGAAGATCTCTTTTGGTTCAAAATATCAATGAATCGTGTTCACTTAGCGATGCTTTTGGTGGATTGGGACACGTCCACTTCATTCTTCTTATGCGAGCGGTGACGGGTTTGTTCGCCATTCTACGCGAATCGAGGAGACTATTCGAATGAGGAGATTTTCGGAGGGTTCGAGAATGGTCCGAACTTGTCGTGGTCTGGAGGCGGGAAACCGGTCTCTACAGTCGCTTTTGACTTCTTCAATTCTCTCTTGATTTTTCTTGGTTTCGACCGATCGACCTGAGTGCCGGGGCAAGGCATGCGAACAAAACGCATATACATTTCCACCATAACGCGTGGGGAAGGCCAAGGGCATTAAAAAAACATTAATGCTAATTGTTTGACCTTGGTGCTTCTAGAAATCAATATCCCGAAATCAGCTCATTTCTTTTGGTCCATAGATATTTGTAAGGGTGATAGCAACATCTGTATTATTAATATTCCAATAGTCAGATCAATTCTCGAGAAGGAAATGTTCGATAAGTGCACCAGCGACATTGATTAACAAAACCCATGTGCTATACCATGTCGGGTAGGGAGGCGAACGTCGTCTTGCAATGGCTAAGCCGTCGATGTCGTTCGAGTGGAGTGGAGCGGCGCGCGAGCACCGTGCGAAAGTAATCACGCGACTACGAAAGGCAGACAAGGAGCAAAGATAGAGAAGGGTGACGTCACAGTGATGATAGTACACGCAATCCGATTAATTTATTCGGGGGGTGATTTCTCTTTTTCAAATTGGGAAAGTTAATCTGTGAACGTGGGGGGAGATGGAGATGAGGCCGAATTACGGGTCGGACGTCACGGCCGCCGTGACAAGCGACCGGAGACTTGTATGACGGAAAAGGTTCCGGATCAAATCTTTCGCGCTCGGTTCTGATGGGAGATGGCGCCCTTGAATCTGAGGGTGGGGGCCCACCTGGGGCCCACTTCTCCCAACACGTGGCGCCGCCGGAGTAGCCCGTCGAATCGAAAATTTCAAACGCTATTCCCCCGTGGTAGGTGGAAAGGTGAGGAGGGGTTATTTATTTATTGTTTTAAAATCCTTTGAGCCCACTTTTTTGTTTTTGTTTTTTTTGGACTAAAGGAGCTGCCGCCACCCGAGACGTAAACCACCACATGACACTAACGCATAACTTACCACTACAAAGCATCACGTTTAAGAATCCCTAACGACAACGCTGGGGTTTGAACTTCTCTCATTTGTGAGAGCGAGAGAGCCCAAAGTTAGCACTGCGCTGCGGGCGGTTTGAGCCCACTTTTTGCCCTCATTAATTGAAATATGTTAACCACTGCTGGGTTCGAATCTCCACATTCTCAAGAGGGTTGGGGTGGGGACGAATTAGTTTCAGGTGTGGGTTTCGACTTTTATGTCTTGTAATAAGATAAGACAAAAATATGAAAGTGAGAATTAGAATAGAAATAGAATATAACGATAAAAAAAAAATTCAAATATGTTGATTTTTCACATGGGATGCATATGTTTGTTGTATGGTCACATCCATTTCCACTTTTTATCGGGAACTGGTAGATTTGGTACACGAAATTATTTATCTAAAAATGTTAAGCATTGAGGTGAAGCATTATTTTCAACTTCCATACTTACGTGCTTGTGGTATCGAGATTAAAATGTGATCATAAGAGCCAAGGTAAACGTAATCATTCATTTATATAACTGATATATGTAGACCTAATAGATTGAGTCGATGATAATACTAAGATCGAGAGAGCTTAATAGAGTTTCCTGATCCTTATCATTTTTCAATACATGCAATTGGCTCAAATCGTTTTACGCGAGAAACTCTACTCCGGCTTTCACTTGCTTAAGGGAAGAAGCACTAGGGCCTGTACAAATAAAGGAAAAACCCATTCCGGATTCCGTACTTATGACTCGATTTCATCAGGTCGCCCAACAAGAATATTCAGCACCAGTTTCTTCCATTTGACTCAATATTATTCCAATCGTACCAAGCACTTGGGAGGGCACTTGGTAGGGTGCTTCTTCAATCAACTTGATTCTCGTAGGACCAGGCTCCAATGCCAAGGCTACGGAGCCATCTCGTCGGCCATTTCACGCGTGGATCCAGAACCATCGCCAAATAAAGAAATCGCACCAAATTTGACTCGAATTTCCTCAACCGTAGTGGATCTACTTACTCGTTCAACGCGTTTCCACCGCCCAAAGTTATAGAGTTAGGGCTCGAGAGAAGGTCAAATCATGAGCGTTTGGCCAGCCTCTTTCTTCTTTCCCTGTGTTGTCCAATCATTATTTGGAAAATACACTTCGATTTGGAGCTACACTTCAAGTAGTTAGTTATATGTCCGTCCTTACTTACTTTCTACGCGATGAGATGATGAGCTGAAAATGATCTCGGCCCTCTAGAAGATGAAACATCTCCATGAATTAGATCCGAAAAAAGAAAAGTGTGGAAAGAATTCGTTGTTATTTCAGCAATGCTTTTCGTAAGGTTTTGGAAGGGAAAACAAGCAGTCCAAGTTCCAACCACAACGTGACAGAGACATGATGTAAATCTGATACGAACTTTCATCAGCTTGACGCTTCTCCGACGGCAATACAAGACAATTATTTTGGTTGCAGTATGATATTGATTTTGTGGACCATGTCGTTTTTAGAATGATTTTCCAAAAATAATAAATAAATTGTGTGTACCCAGTCCATGCAAGGCTCATAAATTCAATTTTTCTTTAAATGGTCCGACAGTATTTATTTCATATGAGAGCGATGTGCTATTTAAAGATAAAAATAGTGTGGAAAATAGATTTGAGAAGTGTTCATATATTTCGATGTATCATAGCAAAGATTTTATCAGCCTATTTTAGGCTTTATAGCGTGACTATTTAAGATAACGGATATTAATCGAGAGATGCAAAATTAATACGAGATATTCTTACGATCTTGAGATATATAGAAATCAACAGAAAATATATTGATTATCTCAAATATAGAAGAATATTCTAGAGAAGTATTTTAATTGTGACCACCAACTAAAATGGGGCTGACAAAGTAGAGGGCCAGGTATAGTCAAGGCGATAGTGAAAAGGAAAATGAAATAAAAGAAAAGAAAAAAAAAATCAAATCCTCCAACTTGTGTACAGGATACACCCGAAGCTTTGTGTATATAAAGGCCACTTAATATCTCCTCCAACCTAGCAACACATTCGAAAGATAAGTTGCGCTTAAATCCTCTCCAAAAGAGCTAATCCATGGATCTTTTCTATTTCTATTCCCAACTCCAGTCTCTTGTTCAAACTCAGCTCCAGCAATCTCCCATGACCCTCCTCCTCTCCGTCGTCCCTCTTCTCCTCTTCCTCGGGCTGGTGGCCCGGCTCCGGCGCAAGCCGCCCTTCCCACCGGGCCCGAGGGGCCTCCCGGTCATCGGGAACATGCTCATGATGGGCGAGCTCACCCACCGCGGCCTCGCGAGTCTGGCGAAGAAGTACGGCGGGATCTTCCACCTCCGCATGGGCTTCCTGCATATGGTTGCTGTGTCGTCCCCTGACGTGGCCCGCCAGGTCCTCCAGGTCCACGATGGGATCTTCTCGAACCGGCCTGCCACCATCGCGATCAGCTACCTCACGTATGACCGGGCCGACATGGCCTTCGCGCACTACGGCCCGTTCTGGCGGCAGATGCGGAAGCTGTGCGTGATGAAGCTCTTCAGCCGGAAGCGGGCTGAGTCGTGGGAGTCGGTCCGCGATGAGGTGGACACGATGGTGCGCACCGTCGCGGGCAGCGAGGGGACCGCCGTGAACATCGGCGAGCTCGTGTTCGAGCTCACGCGGGACATCATCTACCGCGCGGCCTTCGGCACGAGCTCGAGCGAGGGCCAGGACGAGTTCATCAGCATACTGCAGGAGTTCTCGAAATTATTCGGCGCCTTCAACATAGCCGATTTTATCCCGTACCTGAGCTGGATCGATCCGCAAGGGCTCACCGCCAGGCTTGTCAAGGCGCGCCAGTCGCTGGACGGGTTCATCGACCACATTATAGATGATCACATGGACAAGAAGAGAAACAAGACGAGTTCCCGTGGAGGCGATCAAGATGTCGATACCGACATGGTGGACGATCTGCTGGCCTTCTACAGCGACGAAGCGAAGGTGAACGAGTCCGACGATTTACAGAACTCGATCAGGCTAACGAGAGACAACATCAAGGCTATCATCATGGTAAGAAATCAACGCGGTTTTAACTTGATCACCTCTCGCTAACGGGGAAACCTAATCTTGCTCAGTTCACCAGGCGATGTGGCGTGAAAGAAAAAAGAAAAAAACAAAGAAAAAGACGGTTTCCATAAATGGTGTGGGGGGACGGAAACTGACATGCACGTGTCGAGCTTCGTACACCATCCTTCCTTTAATTATTAGAACAGGACTTGCTTTGGATGTGTTGCTAGATGTTTCGCGTATATATTCGGGACGTTAGGGTTTCCATCAAATTAAGTATATGCGAGTTATCATCAGTTTTTTTTTTGTACGCTAGCGAAAGAAAAAGTGTATTTTCGTTTTCCTTTATGGAGGGTGGAGATTTAGGTACTGATATAATATGCTTATACTCACCGTTCTTGGCGTAGAAAGTTAGGTATAACTGAGCAATAATTGAAATTGATTTGAGAAGTTTATACACAAAAAGTGGGATTTATTTTTTTCATTAATGGTGGGTCGATAGTAGTGTACGATTAATCGCCCGTATCTGGACGCCATCTCTCTTTTGCTAATTACACGTGCATGCATAATTTATTTGGAGTTGTTAGGAAGATATTCCGCTTGCCAATTCGTGCAGCCTAGCTTTTGTTCTTCGGCGGCAGATCTTCCACGTCATAAACTTCTCGAAACTTTCAAAATTCATCAACGAGTGTTCATGGTAGATGTCCCTTAATTCTTTATCTGTTCTACTTGTGTTTCGTTTAGGACGTGATGTTCGGCGGGACGGAGACTGTGGCGTCGGCTATCGAGTGGGCCATGGCGGAGCTCATGCGAAGCCCCGAGGACCTGAAGAAGGTCCAGCAAGAACTCGCGGATGTCGTGGGCTTAGACCGGAGAGTCGAGGAGAGCGACTTCGAGAAGCTGACCTATCTCAAGTGCTGTCTCAAAGAGACCCTCCGCCTCCACCCGCCGATCCCGCTGCTCCTCCACGAGACGGCAGAGGACGCCGTGATCTCCGGCTACCGCATCCCCGCACGGTCCCGGGTCATGATCAATGCATGGGCCATCGGGCGTGACCCCGGCTCGTGGACCGAACCTGACAAGTTCAAACCGTCCCGGTTCCTGGAGCCAGGCATGCCCGACTACAAGGGGAGCAACTTCGAGTTCATCCCTTTCGGGTCGGGCCGGAGGTCGTGCCCAGGGATGCAGCTCGGGCTCTACGCGCTCGACATGGCCGTGGCCCATCTCCTGCACTGCTTCACGTGGGAACTGCCCGACGGGATGAAGCCGAGCGAGATGGACATGGGCGACGTCTTTGGGCTCACCGCGCCGAGGTCCACCCGGCTCGTGGCGGTGCCGACTCCGAGGTTGGTGGGGGCTCTATATTGAGCAAGCAAATGGAGGGTCGGGTTGGGGGGCGCAGGGAGGGGAACGTATTTTTCAGCTCCAGGAGGGCTGCAAGATTTGGAGTGCATAAACCCATCCATACAAGGGCAAAAGAGGGTGGTGCCAAAATGATTTGCATGGATTTTTCGATTTTTGTTTTGTATTATAAAAAAGGTCAAATAACCGAAGAGGACAAGAAAGACAAGAAAAAGAATTGAGACGGAACTTGAATCAATGTTGTTCTGTTCTCTCTTTCTATTTCTTTGTGGATATTACAAGACTTATCTCATTTGGTGGGCTTTTCTTTTCTTGTGATTTCTTTGATCTTGTCATACACAAATAAATATGAAATGAAGAAACCTTTCCATCATCAAGGGACCGATTCATGTTTGTGTACAAGGAAAGAGCTTGTGATTCTTGCCCTAACCTCTCTTTTGCTTTGCTTCCTTCGGCCATATTTTCTTCGGTTTGCTCACCATTTCTTGGATGCGTTACTTTCGCCGCCACAAGATGGTCCCTAATACGGAAGAAAAGGACCGATTCACCTCTCCTTTTCCTTTCTATTTAGGCGACCACGCTCTTCCATTTACTGTTCGAGATTTCGTGTCTCGAAGAAAGCTACATACTTTCAGGAATGGACATAATTAGACGGTCGTGCCCGCTTAGATGCGCTGCCCCTATAAGCGGAGTCTTATATGATACGCGAGGACAAAGTAACTTAGGGGTTTTTAAGCTGCCCGATAGATTCTCCTTGGGACGAATACGGGCTTACTTGAGATCGAATCATTTTTTAGAGGTTTCAACATGGCGTGTCTCCTAATTCATGGAAGATAGGTTAACCTCGTACACACATGGAATGTTGCAGTGGCATGGTATGGCACGACAGCAACATAAGCCGAAGTGCAGTGCACCTGGGGTCAGCCAAAGTTGGTAAAGTCGACGTGTTCCAAATAGAAAAAGAAAGGAGCTCCTATCCAAAAGGGACTTCTCCTCCCCCCATCCATATCGATCGGTATGGTTTCCCGTTCCGTGCAGTGAATTTTGGAAATTCGCAACCGAATATACCGACGGTCGAGACCGGTAAGGAAACAACACGACGACTGAGAGAGCGAGCCTTGCCCTTCTTATTGCATAGACGTGGTCATGTGTATGAATGTCTCCATCGAGAATTCCTTCATCATTGGGCATGCGCACGATGGCGTGCTAGTGATCGTTGTTGAAAGACGATCCTTTCCGATGGCGATAGAGTGAACAAAATTCAATAGGATTTCGCCAAGAAGAACATGATCCGAAAGAAGATAGCAACATGTACCGACTGGGAGATAGAACTAGGAACGTTGTAGGACCATATAATATTATAATGTTATTACATCTGCTCAAGGGTTAATGTGCTTCGCCTCTGTTCAGCCTACAGTATCCACGCATTTTAGAGAGAGAGAGAGAGACAGAGACGGGAATCTGGGTGGGAATCGAATGAAAATTGGGGAGGGGCGATTTAGGTGGGAGATGAGGGGGACGTGAGGCTGGCAATTGTTTTTTTCTTTACATACAATGATAATGATGCTGGAAAAAGAAGCTTTGTGGGGGCAATTTCTTTCTTTGTTTTCTCTTGGTTTAGTTTCACTGTCAGCAACTTCATCAGAGATAAGGTCACTTCCTCTCTCTCTCTCTCTCTCTCTCTCTCAAGATCTCCTCCCCCACATCTTTTTCAGCTGTTAAATCCTCAACTACTTCTCAACATTCCCAGCGTCATTAACCAACCGTTCATAGCCATAACCCCCTTTGAAACTCTCTCTCAAATGCCCCTGCCCACACTCAACGTCCTCCACCAACTCTTCTCTCCCCCTTGGACCACGACTCTCCGCAATGTTTGCTCATCAATACTTCACCTAAAAAACTAAACTTCGCCGTAAAAAGGAAGAAGGAAATTATCCATAGGTCTAGAGAACCAACTAATATTTGGTTTAAACAACCACTAACCTTATAAATTCCAATATCAATATACGAAATCAATTTACAAAGTCACGTTTTAGATTTCTAGTGGACACCATAGTGATTTCGCTGGGTTCACGTGAGCCAAGCAATGAGAAGAAAGCGCTCTGAGTAACCTCAAAATGTTGACCGTTTAGGATATAATTGTTTAGGGTATTTATTTATAAGTTACTCCATGGGGCCTCTCTCATCTTATATGGAATTAAGGATGTGCCGAAAGTCTATGACAATACAAGATATTCTAAGTTGACCTGAATCTCACATAAAAAATAACGAGAAAAAATCATCAAAAATCCTAAATTTTGCCAATTATGATACATTTACTTCAATTGTTTTATGACACTAAAAACTCCAAAATTGTAATGGTGTGACATATTTACATGAATTTTTTTATGACATTAAAAACCCAAAACTTATATTTATGTAAATACATTTACCCCAAATTTTTTTTTGACACTAAAATCCCAAACTTTTTATGTGACACCAAATTTTTCAGGTAAATGTGTCACTTACAAAGTTTGGGGTTTTTAGTGTAAAAAAAATAAATTAAAGGTAAATGTGTCACACTATACAAATTTGGGATAAATATGTTATATGAGTACAAGTTTTGGATTTTTGATGTCACAAAAAAGTTTAGGACAAATGTATCAGGTGGCCAAAATTTTTTTTTTAATTTTTTATGATGGCTTTTAACCCAATATAACCAATGAACAATGTTTATGGAAAAGGAGTTACTTGCTCAATTGGTCTCTCTGTCTCTCCATCGTACGCAGGTCGACGGCCTGCACTTGGTGCGCCCATCACTTTGAGTTGGGCCGAGGAGGATTCTACAGAATTGACACCTAACCCAGATTTTATCAGAAGCGGACAAGCTCTCCAAACTTGCAGCCAATGTCACAGCTGGTCCCGGCTCTTGAAGATTGGTTGGTTTATTTCACTGTCGCTACCGTGAAATCTCCTTTCAAACCCCTCGATCTCGCGTCTCCTTCAGCACTTATGTCATCTGTATCGCCTTTTAGCTTATAAATTATAATACATGCACGTCAACAGAAATAGCTTTCGGAGTTCTTCAGTTTTGACTCTCGGAAATCTGCGTTCGATTGAATTGTCAACTTTATACACTCGAGCGCCGGAACGTTCTGGGGTCGGAGCATATGTGCCCGGTTTGAAATTGGGAGATGGCCAATCTTTCAATCTGGAATCATATTTTGTATTATCGATATGGTCGGATGAAAAGTCAAAGAAGCCTCTGAACTGCATTGATACCAAGTTTGAAGCCCAGCAAATAATCTGTCATTTATATATAGACATGCATAAATGAACCCGACATGATCTTTGTCTTAGTCCTCCCATCCACACTAGAATGGCTTTGAACATATAAGAAATATATGGAAGAGAACCACATAATTTTCAAGAAATTCCTAAAGAAGTGCTAGATGCGACTCGAGCTTTTGCTTATGTTTAAGTAAATATATGCAGCCACCTAAGTCAACACAAAATACGTATGAACACATAATTTTCTTCTTGGATGATATGTACAAGGAGAAAGAAGACACTATGGACCATTCAGTTATTTGGTACGCATGCATTTCTTAGGAAAAGAATTAACATCAACATTACGTATGCTCCAAGTAAATATGTGCAGCCGCCCAAGTCGACACATAATACGTAAGAGCACATCAATTTTCTTTATGGATGATCTGTACAGGGAGAAAGAAGATACTATGGACCATTCAGCGATTTGGTATGCATTTCTTAGGAAAAGAATAGACAGCAACATTACGTGTTTCCATGGATTCGAAGTAAAGAGTTCCCAAGGAGTAGAGTTGGTCAAAACAGAAATGTGAAGCGAAAATGACGAAATGCTTGACGTTTTTCCCAAGCAACGCGCTTCTGCGGCTGAATGGAAAAGCGAGAATCTGTCAAAAGAGAGGGCCGTTTCGCGAGTAGATGCGGGTCCGCCCTAAGGCGATCGCGGGTGCAATGACCCGTACCCAGCCAGAATCTCTTTTTCCCAAACACCCCCTCCCCCACAATTTTATTTCTTGCTAAATATTTCACCAGTAGAAATAGTCAATAAGTCCATTTTTTTCCTTCTCTTTATGGCATCGTGGTATCTTAAGCAATTCAAACACGGCGTCCTATAGAATTCGACCGCCTTTTATCCGTTATTTTATACAACAGGCGCAATTGTGACATAGAAAACAGGGAAAAGTGCTTAAAAAGTCCTAAACTTTTTTTTATTTGTGCCAATCTAATCCTAAACCTTTTTTTTTGTATCAATTTAGTTCTAAACATATTTACTTAGTGCCGATTTAGTCATGTCTGACCAATTTTGGCCGGATTTTGTTGATTGAATGTTGGCTCGTTGACGTGGCACGATCAGTCTTTGACATGGATAAATTTTAATAATATTTTAATATTTTTCTTTTTCTTTTTTCTTTTTTCCCTCCCCTCCTCTAGCTAGTCGCCGGACCTCAGCGATTGGCCAAAGGCGACAGCTGATGAGGTCAACCTCACTGGACCTCACCCTCGTCGCCCAACGCAACAATGGCCACGAGGCTTGCCCTCATTGGAGCTAGCGAGGGTCAAGCCTCACCCATGGCCGGCGAGGGCGAGCCTCGCCGGTGCCGCCTAGGCCACAAGGGCAACCTAGCGTTGGGCTGGTGAGGTCAAGCTTCACCCATGGTTGGCGAGGCTCAATCTTGCTCAATCACGGCCTAGGTGGCAGTGGCGAGGCTCACCCTCGCCAAAGCGCGAGGCTACCCTCGCGGCCACTGTCGCGCTGAGCAATGAGGGCGAGGTGGTTAGCGAGGTTGACCTTGCCGGCCGTCACCAAAGTCTGACAACTGGCCAGGGGAGGGGAGGGAAAAAAGTAAAAAAGAAAAGAAAAGAAAAGAAGAATAAAATAAAAAATTCAAAATATTAAAATATTATTAAATTTTGTTCACGTTAGCACCGATCATATCACGTCGAGATCCGGTCAAAATTGGCACCAAAAAAATGTTTAGGACTAGATTGGCACAAATACAAAAGGTTTATGACTTTTTAAGTACTTTTCCCTAGAAAACATTATGCGGCTTGTATAGACCATTCAACTTGATGTGAAAATTCCCAAATTAATCATTCCAATTGGATCTACCAAGTCATTATTAGTATTGTTAAGGTCAATATGTCATTTTAACTTTGATAAGTCGGCTTTATCAGATATTCATAGAATACAGTCTCTGTCGATAACAACATTATCAGACATATGAGAATTTGATTTCAATGGAGTAATAAAATCCTCAAGCCAATATATGGATATGAGTATGGAGAGATTAGGGTAAGTTTATTATAAGAATTGTTAAATGATCATGAGTTGCGCAATGAGCTTGAGTATTGCCTAGGGAACCATGGCGGCTAAAGCATAGGGGAAAAGTGATCAGATCATTCATAGAATTCAAACTTTGCCGATAATGACATTATCGGACACATGAGATTTTGATTTCAAAGAAGCAATAAAAATCTCAAGCTAATATATAAATATGAGTATAGAGAAGTTAGGGTAAGTTAATTACCAGACTCGTTAAATGATCATGAGTTGCGCAAGAGCGTGGGTATTGCCTAGGGAACCATGGCCGCTAAAGCATAGGGAAAAAGTATTAGAAATTTTTTAAATCTATTGCATTTGTGCCAATTGAGTTAGAACCTTTTAATAATGTCAATTTAATTATAAATCTTTTAACTTGGTGCCAGTTTAATCCTTCCGGGTAATTTTAGCCAGATATTACTAATGTGAATGTTGATCGACTTATGTGGTATCGTTAGCCTTAATGTGAACAATTTTAAATAATATTTTAATAATATTTTGATTTTTTTAATTATTTTTCTGAAATTTTTCTCTCCTTTTTGTCTTCCTCTTGCTAGTGATTGGACACAAGTGATGGCCCAACAAACTAGTCTCGCCTAGCCATGGTGAGGTTGAGCCTTGACAAGGGTCAACCTTGCTTGATCTAGCCAGGGTGAGGGCTGGCCTTGCCATGGCTAGGCGAGGCTAGATTGCCTTACCATGGTCGGTGGCTAACCATCATTTGTGGCTGGTGGCCGATCACCAGCAAAGAAATGAAGGAGAGAAAAGAAAAGAAAAAAAAAATTGATGATTTTCTAAAATATTATTTAAAATTATCTACGTCGTGTCAATGGTCTTACATAAGTCGGTTAGTGTTCACATTAGCAATATCTGGATAAAATAAATTGGAAGGACTAAATTAGCACAACGACTAACCTTATAAATTCCAATATCAATATACGAAATCAATTTGCAAAGTCATGTTTTAGATTTCTAGTGGACACCATTGTGATTCGGCCGGGTTCACGTGAGCCAAGCAATGAGAAGAAAGTGCTCTAAGTAACCTCAAAATGTTGACTGTTTAGGGTATAACTGTTTATGGTATTTATTTATAAATTACTCCATAGGGCCTCTCTCATCTGATATGGAATTAAGGATGTGCAGAAAGTCTAAGACAATACAAGATATTCTAAGTTAACCTGATTCTAACATTAAAAAATAACGAGAAAAAATCACCAAAAACCCTAAATTTTGCCAATTCTGATATATTTATTTCAATTTTTTTATGACACTAAAAACTCCAAAATTGTAATGGTATGACATATTTACATCAATTTTTTTTATGATGTCAAAATCCCAAAACTTATATTTATGTAAATACATTTACCCCAAATTTTTTTGACACTAAAAATCCCAAAATTTTTATGTGACACCAAATTTTTCAGGTAAAGGTCTCACATAAAAAGTTTGGGATTTTTAGTGTAAAAAAAAAAAAATTAAAGGTAAATGTGTCACACTATACAAATTTGGGGTAAATATGTCATATGAGTACAAGTTTTGGATTTTTGATGTCACAAGAAAAGTTTAGGATAAATGTGTGAGGTGGCCAAAATTTGGGTTTTTTTTTTTTTTTTTTTGGTGGCTTTTAACCCAAAATATAACCAATGAACAATGTTTATGGAAAAGGAGTTGCTTGCTCCATCGGTCTCTCTGTCTCTCCATCGTACGCAGGTCGACGGCCAGCCCCTGGTGCGCCCATTACTTGGAGTTGGGCCGAGGAGGATTCTACAGAATTGACACCTAACCCGGATTATATCAGAAGCGGACAAGCTCTCCAAACTTGCAGCCAATGTCACAGCTGGTCCCGGCTCTTGAAGATTGGTTGGTTTATTTCACTGTCGCCACCGTGAAATCTCCTTTCAAACCCCTCGATCTCGCGTCTCCTTCAGCACTTATGTCATCTGTATCGCCTTTTAGCTTATAAATTATAATACATACACGTCCACAGAAATAGCTTTCGGGGTTCTTCAGTTTTGACTCTCGGAAATCTGCGTTCGATTGAATTGTCAACTTCATACACTCGAGCGCCGGAGCGTTCGGGGGTCGGAGCATGTGCATGGCTTGAAATTGGGAGATAGCCAATCCTTCAATCTGGAATCATATTTTGTATTATCGATATGGTCGGATGAAAAGTCAAAGAAGCTTCTGAACTGCATTAATACCTAGTTTGAAGCCCAGCAAATCATCTAGACGTGCAAAAATGAACCCGACATGATATTTGTCTTGTCATCGATCTAGTCCTCCCATCCACACTAGAATGGCTTTGAACATATAAGAAATATATGGAAGAGCACCGCATAATTTTCGTGAAATTCCTAAAGAAGTGCTAGATGTGACTTGAGCTTTTGCTTGTGTTCAAGTAAATATATGCAGCCGCCCAAGTCGACACAAAATACGTATGAACACATCAATTTTCTTCTTGGATGATCTGTACAGAGAGAAAGAAGACACTATGGATCATTCAGCGATTCGGTATGCATTTCTTAGGAAAGGAATTGACAGCAACATTATGTATGTTCAAGTAAATATATGCAGTCACCCAAGTCGACACAAAATATGTATAAACACATCAATTTCCTTCTTGGATGATCTGTATAGGGAGAAAGAAGACACTATGGGCTATTCGGCAATTTGGTACAAATTTCTTAGGAAAATAATTGATAGCAACATTACGTATGTTCAAGTAAATATATGCAGCCACCCAAGTCGACACAAAATATTTTCTTCTTGGATGATCTATAGAGGGAGAAAGAAGACACTATGGGCTATTCAACGATTCGGTACGCATTTCTTAAGAAAGGAATTGACAGCAACATTACGTATGTTCAAGTAAATATATGTAGCCACCCAAGTTGACACAAAATACATTTACGAACACATTAATTTTCTTCTCGGATGATATGTATAGGGAAAAAGAAGACACTATACATCATTCAGCGATTCGGTACACATTTCTTAGGAAAGGAATTGACAGCAACAATACGTATGTTCAAGTAAATATATGCAGCCGCCCAAGCCAACACAAAATACATAAGAACACATCAATTTTCTTCTTGGATGATCTGTAGAAGGAGAAAGAAGACACTATGGGCCATTCAGAGATTCGGTACACAATTCTTAGGAAAGGAATTGACAGCAACATTAGGTATGTTCAAGTAAATATATGTAGCCACCCAAGTCGACACAAAATACGTTTATGAACACATCAATTTTCTTCCTGGATGATTTGTACATGGAAAAATAAGACACTATAGACCATTCAGCGATTTGGTACACATTTCTTAGGAAAGGAATTGACAGCAACATTACATATATTCAAGTAAATATATGCAGCCGCCCAAGCCAACACAAAATATGTAAGAACACATCAATTTTCTTCATGGATGATCTTTACGGGGAGAAAGAAGACACTATGGACCATTCAACAATTCGGTACGCATTTCTAAGGAAAGAAATTAACAGCAACATTACGTATGTTAAAGTAAATCTATGCAGCCACCCAAATCGACAACAAATACGTAAAAACACATCAATTTTCTTCATGGATGATCTGTACAGGGAGAAAGAAGATACTATAGACTATTCAGCGATTCAGTCGGCAACATTACGTGTTCCCACCGATTCGAAGTAAGAGTTCCCAAAGAGTAGACTTGTGTATCGGATGAAAGTCAAAACAGAAATGTGAAGCGAAAATGACGAAATGCTTGACGTTTTTCCCAAGCAACGCCCTTCTGCGGCCGAATGGAAACCGAGAATCTGTCAAAGGAGAGGGCTGTTTCGCGAGTAGATGCGGGTCCGCTCTAAGGCCTCGCCCAGCAATCGCGGGTGCAATGACCCGTACCCAGCCAAAATCTCTTTTTCCCAAACACCCCCTCCCCCCCAATTTTATTTCTTGCTAAATATTTCACCAGTAGAAATAGTCAATAAGTCCATTTTTTCCTTCTCTTTATGGCATCGTGGTATCTTGAGCAATTCAAACACGGCGTCCTATAGAATCAGACCGCCTTTTATCAGTTATTTTATACAACATGCGCAACTGCGACATAGAAAACAGGGAAAAATGCTTAAAAAGTCCTAAATCTTTTATATTTGTGCCAATCTAATCCTAAACCTTCTTTTGATGTCAATTTAATTCTAAACATTTTTACTTAGTGTCGATTTAATTCTTTCCGACTACTTTTAGCCGGATTTTGCTGACTAGATGTCAGCTGGCTGACATGGCCCGATCGGTGCTAAAGTAGATAAATTTTCATAATATTTTAATATTTTTGAATTTTTGAATTTTATTTTTATTTATTTGTTCCCTCCCCTCCTCTAGTTGGACCTCGGCGACCGGCCAGAGGCAACATCCTAGCGCGCGGTGGCCATGAGGCTCACCCTCACCGGCGCTACCCAGGCCACAAGGGTGACCTAGCGCCAAGTTGGTGAGGTTGAGCCTTGCCCATGGCCAACGAGACTTGACCTCGCCGAATTGCAGCTGGGCGACGCCGGCAAGGCTCGCCCTCGCCGCCCAACGCGAGGCCACCCTTGCGGCCACTGTCGCGTTGGATGGCGAGGGTGAGGTGGCCTGCGCGACAATGGCCGGTAAGGTCCGGCGAGGTCAACCTCGCTGGCCATCGCCTCTGGCCGATTGCTGAGGTCAGGCAACCGACTAGAGGAGGGAAGGGAAAAAATAAAAAATATTAAATTATTATTAAAATCTATCCACGTTAGCACCGATTAGGCCACATTAGCTGGCCGATGTCCGGTTAGTAAAATTCGGCCAAAATTGGCTGGAAATGACTGAATCGTCACTAAGTAAAAATGTTTATAACTAAATTGGCACAAAAAAAAAGATTTAGAACTAGATTGACACAAATATAAAATGTTTAGGACTTTTTAAGCACTTTTCCCTAGAAAACATGATACGACTTGTATAGACCATTCAGCTTGATGTGAAAATTCCCAAATTAATCATTCCAATTGGATCTACCAAGTCATTATTGGTACTGTTAAGGTCAATATGTCATTTTAGCTTTGATAAGTCGGCTTTATCAGATATTCATAGAATACAGTCTTTGTTGATAACAACATTATCAAACATATGAGAATTTGATTTCAATGGAGTAATAAAATCCTCAAGCCAATATATGGATATGAGTATGGAGAGATTAGGGTAAGTTTATCATAAGAACTGTTAAATGATCATGAGTTGCGCATTGAGCTTGAGTATTGCCTAGGGAACCATGGCGGCTAAAGCATAGGGGAAAAGTGATCAGATCATTCATAGAATTCAAACTTTGCTGATAACTACATTATCAGACACATGAGATTTTGATTTCAAAGGAGCAATAAAAATCTCAAGCCAATATATGGATATGAGTATAGAGAAGTTAGGGTAAGTTACTTACCAGACTCGTTAAATGATCATGAGTTGCGCACGAGCTTGAGTATTGCCTAGGGAACCATGGCCGCTAAAGCATAGGGAAAAAGTATTAGAAAAGTTTTAAGTCTATTGCATTTGTGCTAATTTAGTTAGAACCTTTTAATAATGTCCATTTAATTATAAATCCAATTCAATCCTTCCAGCTAATTTTAGCCAGATATTACTAATGTGAATGTTGACCTACTTATGTGGTATCGTTAGCCTTAACGTTAACAATTTTAAATAATATTTCGATTTTTTTATTATTTTTTTGAAAATTTTCTCTCATTTTTGTCTTCCTCTTGCTAATGATTGGACACAAGTGATGGCCTAGCAAACTAGCCTCGCCTAGCCATGGTGAGGTTGAGCCTCGACAAGGGTCAACCTCGCTTGATCTAGCCAAGGTGAGGGCTAGCCTTACCATGGCTAGGTGAGGCCAAATTGCCTTACTATGGTCGGTGGCTAACCATCACCTGTGGCTGGTGGCTAATCACCAGCAAAAGGAAGAAGAAAGGAAGGAGAGAAAAAAAAAAAAAAAAATTGATGATTTACTAAAATATTATTTTAAATTGTCTACATCAGTGTCACCGATCTTACATAAGTCAGATGGTGTCCACATTAGCAATATTTGGATAAAATAAATTGGAAGGACTAAATTAGCACAAAATTAAAAAGTTTGAGACTGAATTGACATTAGATCAAAAGTTTAAGATTAAGACTAAATTAGCACCTTTAAAAGGTATAAAATTAAATTGATACCAATGCAATCGGTTTATAACTTTTCTTACACTTTTCCCAAAGCATGGACACTTCATATTATGTTGCCTGCATGTATTTAGGTATGAACTATTCTTTGTGCTCTTTGAATTCTCTATGCCAGATCCATTTGGTAGGGGTGTGCAACGGAAATCGCCCGAACCGGGACCGGACCGAACCGGATCGGACCGGCCGATTTTGGGCGGTTCCCATGGTTGGCGGTCCGGTTCCCGGTTCCTAATCTTGGAATCGGCGGCCGGTTGGTCCGGTTCCTAGTTCCAAGGTGGGAACTGGACCGATCGGACCGGACCAATTTTTTTTAATATATAATTTATATTCATATAATATATAAACACATATAATATATTAATATTATATATGAAACTTATTGCAATCGGAATTGCAATTTAGGTAACAACCTCTTATGTGGCCAAGAGACCACCAAAACTTTTATTGTTACTCTTTATTTATAGAAAAAACTCTCCTCATGCTCACACTCTCTCTCTTGCTCCCCTCACTTGCAAACGACAAGGCACTTCAAGCCTTAAAAAGTCTCATATTGACTAAACATTCAAAGTATATAAGAAAGATTGTCTATAAAACCTAAGCCAAGCACAACCTTTAATCACGTTGTTAATGGGTTTTATGCTTAAAATTAAGCATGAAACACATAAACTATGATTGATATTCACACAAGTGAAGTTTGAATATTTTGCACGTGGAAACATGTGTGAGTAGTTTTATTAGATTGCTTAGAAACCAAATTTGATTGATCGGTCCGGAGCATGATTATTCTTTAGTGAATGGTCATTCTTTAATGAAAAAAGAAAGTGCCAATTCTTTTGGACCGGACCGGACCGGACCGGAACCGATGGTCCGGTCCGGTTCTCGGTTCTAAGACCAACGGTCAGTCCACGGTTCCCAAAAGTGGGAACCGATTCTCCGGTCCGGTTCCTGGTTCCACCTTGGAACCAAACCGAACCGGGGAACCGATCACCCCTACCGTTTGGTACTACAAGCACTCATCGCACTTAAAGGCCACTGAGAGGTAGTAACCACAAAAGGGAATGGTAGTTCAATTGCATGTCCTGGAAGCTTAAGCTATCAAAAAACAGGGCCAAGAACGCATGACAGGCAGACTCCGTGACAGAATTTAGTTGGTTAGAAGGGGGAAAACAGAAATCAAAAAGCACGTGATATTTGATAGATAATAGAATGCCCTGGACAATTGCACGGTAGCATTCGAGATTGGACTGAAAATGGTAAAGTCGATCTTTTGCAAATAAACAAATCGCCTCTTTCATTCCTGGAGTATACTTAAGTTTTATGCTCAATATAACAGCAGTTGCTTTGGGATGAATTTCACTATAGAAAAGGGTACACTTTCGCAGTACAAACAACATGAAAAAATATTTACAAATTGAATCAAAGCTTTAGCCAGGACAAGACAAATTTGGCGGCCAGAAAGGATATTTATTTGTACAGGCATGAGAAGATAACCATCATCTTCGTGAAGGGCACCTGAAAGTGGGGTAATAAGTGTCCAACTCAAGACGGTCCAGAATATCTTGTGTCGCCCATAGATAGGAACTGTGCCCTTCAATGAGATCGGTAATATCGACCTGCAGAAGAAACCAGATTGGAGAGTGATAAATACACCGTAGTCTGACACTCGTTCATCCAACTGAAGTTGATAGGTCTTACATTCTCAATCCCGGGATGGTCAGTTGCTTGAATCCCAGCTAATCCTTGAGTAAACATACTGCAGAAATGAAATTTCTAAACACGATCAGAATACATTTTGTAAACCAAGTAACTGGAAGTCCATGTAAATCAGGAATTGACGGCTCAATTAAGAGTCATGCAGTGGAATCTATATCTCAAGGCTAAAGCAGATTAATAGACAGATTTATGGTATATGAGCTGGAAATATATACTATAGTCAAGTCCATCATCCATCATGATTACCTGGCACGAAAAGCAAGCCCAAGCATCCAATCATTCGTAGAGTACGCATTAATAAACCTTCCAGACACCATCTGCAAAATCGTGGTAAGAATTGAATCAATAAATACAGATCTACAAAGAAGAGTTACAAGCTGTAGGAAGACATTCTTTGAGAGTCCAAGTTCAATGACCTTTCTGGCAGCTTTCCAATTCTCATCTCTAATTGAGATAGGCGCACCCAGAAGGACGACTCTTTCAACGAGTTCAGCTGTTAAGAGCAAGCAAGTACTTGACGATCACTTTAAATGAACCAAACACTTGAGCATTTACCCACCTAATACACTGCCGAGGCAGCCAATGAAGCAGAAAAGACTGAAGAGGGTAGAGAACCATAAAAACACAAATTCTAGCCTCCACGGTACCAGTCTGTTCTGTTTCTGCAAGAAACTGGAGACATTTGAAAATGACCCGTGCTCCAAGTGAATAACCTACAAGCGTCACAGGCCTGGGACATTTTCAGATTGAGATCAACCACATTTAAAACTTCCAAAGGATTACAATAGCGCTGTTACTAAGCTCAATACCTGTTCCCTTGCAAGCCTTTTCGTAACACTTCAGCAAGAAGCTTTCCTGCTTTGTCCGATCTGCACAAAGAGCAAAACAAGAACCTTTTGAACCTTGAACGCCACTGGTTTGATTAATCTAATTAGCAAAAGTGTCCCGAGACCCCAGGGATTGGAAGAAGCCTAGATCAACTCATCTAATTCAATTAATTGAATGGAGAAATATGCCAAAAAAGGAGTTTAAAAACAGTTTTTCTCATCTAATTACCACATCAAGAGATTTCCCTCTCATTTCCTGTGGTTATTATATAATTTCTTTAATAACTGAATGGGAATTGAGAAACCACTAAAACCAGCAATCCTTGGGAAATATTAGCTTTTAGAGAGACAAGAAAAAAAGGTTCATAGGGGTTAGGACTCTGTCATAAGTTTGAAATATGGTGGAGGGATGGAAGTAGACAAAGTTATTTTCCTTGTCCAGTTTTACATACTATTCTATGGCTGAGTGGAGGGATACCTGTTTATAGCAATTGTCCACTTGCTGTCTATAAAATCAGTGGCAGCGAGCAATGTAGCTGGCCAAGCCAAAGCAGTTAACAGTGTGCTTAAGACGGTCAACATTGCACCTTGCTTCATCAGTTCCATTGCAACTCCTGAGTCAAGCATTGGTATGTCGTAAAAGGAGTGAGGCCAAAGTGCACTTCCATGCAATACAAGAGCGATATGATCAAAACTAATTACTTGAAGTAAGCCAATCCTGAATCGCAGTGCTCACAGCTATTAGATGCTTTGACTCCCACTGAAGCGCATACCTACACAAACCAAAAATAGGCAACTAGTATCACTCATCAAATGCCCCGTCCAAACATACATTTGTTTTGCGATGACAGTTGTCAGCATGAAAAGAGTTGAATGGGGGAATGTGCATCAAATATGTTCAAGATTATGCGCTCGTAAGAACTGAGAAGTCAGACCTATTCAAATCCACAAGGAGAAAAACAGGAAAATTAATTTAAATCAAGAGAGTGAAGTCACGGAAGGATATCTGACCTTTTAAAATCTTCTCCCCAGTAAAAACAGTGCTCTTATTGATAATAAGTACTGCTAGTTTTCTGATCAGCTTTTCTATTGTAAAGCAATAACAACACTGCACTACAGGTGAAACTGAAGAGGGAAAAAACTGTATGCCATAATCAAGCTACACATAGACAAGTGACATAAAAATGATACTCAATGACGTGCAGACTACATATAAGGTCAAAAAGCTGTGCAGAACAAACTCGGATGCAGCCGATGGTGCCACTATAATAAAAAATCAGCAGACTCCATTGAGATAGACACGTAAGATTAAATGTTAAATTACCTTTCCAAGTTGTCATTTTGTCCCTGCCATGGTTTTACAAAATCCTCCTCATCAAATACAAATCCAGAGACCAAGATCTCAACTGCTAATCGCTGACAAGAGAAAAAAATATTAAGAATAAAGCTTGTGCTGAAAGAATTACTCATGGGACTCCTGCAGAAACTAAACCTTTAATGTGCTCTATCTTTTTCTAGCATCGGCAAAAAATTATCAGAAAGCATTTTCATGGCAATAAGTTTACTTAGTACCAACTTCCTATGTTTCATGAATGCATAGGAAGGGCATCTAATTAAAACAAGATGATGGCATTTCACAGAAGTATGGCAGATGAGATTGGTTGGACTTGGGGTGCGGAAGCTGAGAGTGATTGATGAAACTGGAGGCAACTGTGATAATAACTGATGGAGGAGGTGGTGGAGACAGTGGTGGTCAATGTAAATGCTTGAGTTGCAGTGGTGGTTTGGTCAATGCCAGTAACCCAAACAAATTGTAAGCTAAGCAAATTCCAAACTACATCCTTTTTCTTAATAATAGAAGCCACTGCTGAAGTTTAGTACTTATTTTCTGTTCAGTGAGAAAGCATTTCCAACAGACTATTTTTTTCTTGACTTTACTGTTGGAAAATGAGAATATGTTTCCACACAGCTACTTTTGTGCAAGTCACATTCCTGTTAACAAGTCGCATCTATGCCAGTGTCTTTTTTTAGGGGGTTAGAGGGAGGGTATGACATTGATAGCAGACCATTAGAGATGTATTCCCAAAATTGCATGTTGGGAGAATATTTTATAGTGTGGAAGCATAAGTATTTTACCCCTTGGTTTTGGTTCTCTCCAATGGATTTAAACTCAAATTCGTCAACACCTCCAGTTCTCCTTGCCATTTTACTTCCTGTAAGACCAGCTCCGGCAGCTGGATTTATCAGAAGACAAAGGGAATACGGATAAGGTTTTCAGAGGGTAAGCAAAAATTTAATTTCAGGAAAACAATTATGCTTTGCTTGCAAAGCAATCAAAGCATTGACGAACTAGCAATAAAACCTTAAGCGGAGAAATCTCTCTCCAGTTGAAGACATATAAAGAACTAAGAAAAACCACAAAGATCCAATAAAAAATCGAAACTACTCAAGATGCCATCATGCAGTATGATTGTTTCCTTGACAAACTTTAACAAGATGATGAAGTAAATGGAGTGAAGCAGCTTTCGTAGAGAAGTTGAACTGTTAAGTCTAGCACAAAAAGGAGACTGCTCAAGAACCTAACTAGGAATTGATTTATGTTATCACATTTACCTGCAATATTTTATTCCAATCAGATCAACCTTTGCAGGTCATAAATTATTACCAATCAGTAATATGAGTAAGTGAGTCCAAGATCGTAACCGTTAGCCAAAAGGAGGCATTTGCTGCTTTACAATCAGCTCTTTAGAATTAATATTCCAGTTGAAACTTCATCTCAAAATATAACACTTTGATGCATAATCCACCCTCTTGAAACAAGACTCTATGATTCTATTAATGACAGCTGAAAACAACTAATTGCAACTCTATCTGTATCTGATGACCAGGTCAAGGATTATTCAGAGAAATGCAATGAGCTTTTCACCTCCAAAGGATGCAGCAACTGCAACAGAACCAGCCACTGTTCCTGCAGCGCTTGCAGCAGCAGCAAACCCACTTGCTCCAATCACAGGAATCAAAGTGCCTAATGTTGGAGCTAGAGCACTTAAACCCGCGGCAATTGCTGGTGCAGCTAATCCTGCTTAAATATGGTAAATATGAATAGATAATTCAAAAAATTTTAAGCCACAATTTCCAGTTATAGCTTAATTTTCTTCTAGCTCATTAGATGGGCAGATTCATACCCCCAGTAATAGCCATTAAGGCTCCTCCAGTCAATGCAGCAGCACCAATGATGCCACCACGCTTCCACTTGGCCCATGATTTCTTTGGCGACTGGGCTTCTTCTTCCTCTTTTAATTCTTTTTCCCTGGCTGCAGCCATTGCAGAGCAAGCAACCATTGTTTCAATTGCTTCCTGCAGCCAAAACATCCCAAATTGGCATAATTTTGAACATGATTACATGGCTAAGAACACTTTTTAGGTGTTAATAGCATCAATGCTCTATGTAAATGGAATAGCAATTCCCCGAATCACATCTCAAATCTTCCTATTTGAGGCCAATTGATTTCATATTTAGGTTGCTACATAGGGGAGAAATTGTGCTTGAGGCCTGTTAATGTCATATTTATGTTGCTATATAGAGGAGAAAAAAATTGTGCTTTAGGGGTCTCTTCCCCCAACCCAAACCCACTTATGGCTCTTGCAAATAAGGTGGTAGGCAGAAGGTAGATTAATTTAAACAAGAATTTTATTATATAGAAAATACTAAAGTATTAAACAAGTCAGAATGCAAAGAATGATAATTTTCAAAAAGCTTTCACAAGAGAGAGATGAGTGCAAGCATACAAACCATTTTTAGCCACTTGATATCAAGCCAAGTAGCTAACAACCTCAAGGCCACCCGATGTCTAGCATCATACCCTTTCCTTCGTCGAGCAACCTTTTTGTCATCATCACGAATATCTGCTAGACAAGCTGAAAGAAGCTCATAAAGAACTGTCACTTTCCTCTGGTAACCAAGCACTCTGCCTTCTTCTACTGACTCCCTGTCAAGTTTGTATCCAGGCTCGAGAGACGAGCTTTGGATGTTATAATCGCTCATATCAGAAGAAGTTTCTGAGGTTGTGGCCACTGCTGCAGCATTTTCTTGTGCATCACCCGTAGAGCATTTCTGCCGGCACTCATGCTCATATTCACGTTGCTTCTCCTTCTTAGACTGGAAAGACGCAGGATTTGTCTCCATGCTAAGTGCCATACTGTCTATAGCTTTAGCCAAAGCAAATTGCTGTTCTAATCTTTCGGAAGTGTCATCAGCACAATCTTCAGAAAGTAACCTCATGAACTGTACCAAATGAGTATGGGGAAGACAACATTAAGTTTAGCAGAAAAGTTTGCTAAATCACTGGTAGAGCCAGGAAAGCGACAGATTCAATTATTGTGACCTGAGTTACTAAAAGCCACACTTTTCTTTCACTAGCCAAAAGACCAAGATCTACAAATATCTTCCCCATTATGTCGTCAACCATTGGTCTAAGGCAAAGGAATAGGCATGGATAGCAGCACCCCAGCATAGAGCAAAGTGTCATATCTCATCAAATATGAACTTAGGGGGCAGAAGAAATATCTCACGAAATCTCATACTGATGTTTCATATCCTGGAATGTACTCAAAACGCATTAAATTGGGAAATGTTGGCACACGCAAGGAACCAGAGAGACCTACAGCTCCAACATGGTGCTTTACAGGAGATGAACCAGCCGTTTCCTCCAGACCCAGCCATGCCGCCTGATTGATATCTAGAAATCTGCAATTTGCTATTGCACAATCAGCATTTCCAAAAAAATGAATGAACCCCAAAAAAAAAAAAAAAAAAAAAAAAATCCAAGGAAAGGGGAAACGGGATACTATCATCGTCAGTAATCATATGGACCATACAAAGTTTTCAGACAGCCTAAGATCGCCCGTCCAACAACCTCAACTGATTCTCACTGATTATGGTAACTGCTGGACGAGATCGCCAATTCAACCAACCCCGAGCTAAATTACGATGACGATCGAGATCATAATCCCGCCGGATAAGCCGCAGGATGATCAATATCAATTTCAACCTAATTAGGGAACGCCCAATCTGAGACGAAAAGGGCAAAGAAAGAAAGAGAGAGGACCGAAACGCACCTGAAAACCGGCCGGAGCAACCCCGCGCTCTCGTGGACCCAGAGGTCGGGGTCCTCGGAGACGGAGTCGCCGCCGCCGCTGCTGCTGCTCCCGCTGCTGCTCCGCTCGCCGGAGGCCCCGTCGCCGTCGTCGTCGTCGGAGGCGGCGAAGGAGCCGAGGGGGCGCGCCTGGTGGATCTGAGCCTGGTGGAGGGAGAGGGCGAACAGAGCCCCCGCCGCGTACCTCTGCGTCGGCGAGAGGAACGACGTCGACGTCGCCGCCGCCGCCATGATCGGAGGAGGGGACCGCACGCGCGCGCGCCGGAGGAGTCCTCGGCTCGAGAGTTTTTTTCTTTTATTCGAAGACGTCGAGCTTTGGCGGGTTCGCGGTGGCACAGGGACGAGGACAAGGACGGGCCGGCCTCCTCAGGAGTCAAGGTTGGGGCCTGAAACGACGACGTAACCGCTCGGCTCGGTCAAACTCAGAAAATCAAGTACTCGCCGACGAGACTTCTTTGTTTCTTTGCAAATTTCACTGTTTGGCTTCGAATCCGCTCACGCCAGGAGTCAGCAGTCCTTGATCCGGGAGAAAATATTGAGTGGTCCAGGACTACCACATTAGCGTGGTCCCGGACCACTCACGCGGTGCCACGTGTGAGAGGAGGGAGACAGAGAAGAGAAAGAGGAGAGAGAGCATCAAAGAGATGGGGCAAGGGCAAGTCCTTTGGTTGCCGCCTCTCACATGTGGCGCCGCGTGAGTGGTCCGGGACCACGCTAACGTGGTGGTCCCAAACCACCCAATATTTTATCTTTGATCCGGTCCGGTCCTATCCAAAGAATGAGAAACAAAATGGATAAGTGCTACAAAAGTTTAAAACTTGTCATGAAAATATAATTGAATCTTAAAACTTGCAAAAAGTGCAATTAAACACCGTCAGTTTTATTGATGAAAAATGTTAACGTGAGATTTTAAATTATTTTTTATTTTCTATCTGGCTTTTTAAAATATTTTTTATTCAATTTAACTAAAATTCATTTTTTTAAAAAACTGTTAAAAAAAGAAAGGGCAAGAGGAGGCGGCCGCCTTGTAACTCTTGCAACCTCTTTGAATGCACGAAGCAATGAACCAGGTGCTGGTAAATTTGTTAAGATGGAGTCAGAAATTCAAATTACTGATACATGAGAATATCGGCAGTTTTTCGACGGTTAACTTTCCTATAGAATTCCTCATCTTAGTATCGAGATTCGGTTCGCTGAACTATTAAGATCCCGATGAACATTTAGGCAGACTTCAGCTGTCACGAGAACAATCAGAATGTGTTCATATGTTCGTGGTTTCAAGCATGACAAGCGTTCGATCGATGAATTAATACCTTCGGCATAATTCCTTTTCGCGTCTTTGCGTCTCCTGTGCAGCCATTTCAAGCCGCGAGGCTTGTGAACACGAATACAAAACAAATTTCATCTCTCGGAAACGGAAACTACCGTGACCTTCCAAAGTAATTATGTGAATCTAGCAAGATACATGTACCACATACCACTTACATGGTTCCTTGTACAAGCGGATGCAAGAATGGTACAATTCTTATATTCTTATACGCCCCCAACTTCAATGATGCTTTACAAGGTTAAATTAGATCCCTCAACAGGAATATAAAAACTTTCCCTACAACAAAGAATTGATCCGAGAGAATTATAAAGGTCTTGCACGACCGCTTCCGAAACAAATCAAGGGTGCCAATAACTACAAGATGCTCCCTTCTTGCAATACCCGCTTTCATAGAATTTACAAACCCGCTGCCCTTTGGGAGACTGACGGTAACTGCCGCTTCCTCCACCACTGGGATACTGCCTGCTCCAAACAGATCTACCCCTATTAAATCCTGAATCTGATCCCTGATATGCCCGTTCTCTTGGACTTACATACCTACTTCCACTGTTACCATATCTAGGCTGGTTCCCTAATATACCCTGATTTCCAGAAGCAGCACCTGAGTTAGCATTTCCATTGCTGACGACTGCTCCATGCCTCTGATCCCAATCCAAGGCGGCATTTCCGTGATTTGCTCCCACCCAACCCAAGTTTGCGTTTCCCGGCAATGCTCCATAGTTGCTCTGCGTTGTCACTGACGGGGCCATCCAGGTATTAGTGGTGTGGCCTGCTTCCCAGCTTGCGCGAGGATGCATGGGACCAGAGACAGAGGAGCTAGACCCTGATCTCCACTGGTTAACAGATACATCGCTGTGCTTCTGATCTTCCACCACTTCAGCACTTACAGATGGACGCCCACTGGACATCTTTCCAGCATTAGGAAGGCCCTGAGGTTCTTCAGTAATTGTGGATTGGGAAGGTACGTGCGAATCACTAGCAGAGCTGAAAGCATCTCTCTTTCCCGAAGTAGGACCACGACTGAACACCTCTACAGGACTGAAACACTCATCTTTACCTCCTTCTGCCAATTCCGTACCTGACTTCAATATCGAAGTAGGCGAAGGCAAGCCATTAAGAGACTCCATAGCTTCAACTTCAGCCAACAGGTCAGAAACCGACTCCTCAACTAGGGAGCCAAAGTCATTGGGTTCAACCTGCCAAGCAGTGGTATTGGGCACATTACCTGATGGTGAAGGATGCACTATTGGGCCAGAAGTCGGAGTGGTGGCATGATCACTACCCATCTCAGCCGGTTTCAAGGATGACGCAGACACAAGTGTGGAGTCCCATTCGTCAACTAGTTTAGCCGGGGTAGAAGAATACACATTCCATTCTCTTGACACTTCATTGACCTGTGGTGCGCAACCCACTAAGCTCGAATTTGTGCTCCAGCTTGGACCCGAATCTGGCACCGGAATATTGGATGACAAAGAATGTTTGCTCTCCGTGACTTGATTTTTCATTTCTTCAGTGTCTGTCTTTGGCATTTCAATGTGCACAGATAAATCAGTTTCTCCATTTTTCGCTGGCGTTTCGAGCGATTTGTCCAAAGGCACAACAGGAGGATTTGGTTCACAATCATTCGTAGAACGATCAACAGGGGATGCAGTCACCCAATTCTGTCCAGATAACTGACTGGAAGGCCCATCACCACCGACTTGCTTATCATTCATACATCCACCATTTGCTTGATCCTCAATAGCTGGAGGTGGGCTTGGGTTTCCATTATTCTGGGAAGATTCATGGCTTTCATTTTGCTGAGGAGATTGGACGCGAACAGGAGAAGCATTACCGTCATTACTTGGGAAATCTGCTCCCAGCAAAACATTTTTAGTGTTTTCTTCTCTGCTACTAATAGTATCTATTGCACTGATAAGACTAGACAAATTGGAGCCTAGTCCACCATTTGGAAAGGCTTCCTTACCAGCTTTACTAGGAGAATTGGAGATGCTTTCCTTGGGAATGCAGCTCTCTTCACCAGTACTTACATCCATTACGACACTTTTCAATTCCTCCTGTATATTATGTTGGTCAATGGAGCTCACCTTTATTTCATTTGGTGGCACCGAGGGCTGTTTAGTACACTGTCCATTCAAAGCATCAGCCAAGAGAATAGAATCTTCTAATGTTTCATCCTTCCTCCATATCCTCAGATCAGTTGGGAAAAGACCAGTTTCATTCCATTTACGCAGCTGCGGCAAATTAAAAGGTCCTTGAACTTTCCCACTTGGATCATGGTAGCGCCATATTTTGTATGTCTCAACATCGTTGACAGATTGTTCAGTTCCTGTTGAAAGAGGTGAAGGTGAAATTTCTGATGCAACTCCAGACAGTGATTCTGTCTTCCCACTGCTCATTATAGACGCTTCACATGCCTGAATTCTTGAGGATCCATTCAACTCAGGCATTTGGCTTGGAGACTCTCTATCCATGTCAGTCAATTTCTTTTTCTGAGACCTGCTTTGAGTTTCTCTTGAGTCACTGCTCCCCCTCTGTGGAGAGGTTGATGCCCTCCTCTTTCTGCTGGAGTGAGAATTAATCGCAATTTTATTCCCATCTGCATATTAAAAGCAAAATCACAATGAACCAAACTATACTACTGCAAATATGAAAAGTTCATAAAACCAAGATACATTGGAGATCTTGCTCTTCTGACCTGGTAAAGAAGAGTCACTTTTAACTTCATATATAGGATCCATGCTCAGATCCACGTGTATATCAGGAGGTTCATTCAGCCTGTGCTGACGTTCTTCAGCTGAACTCAGGAGTTGTAATTTCTCCATGAATTCTCTAAGCGTGAAATGTGGTCAAGAAATACTCAGAAGAAATCCCTATTTTCATTTGAAAGCAAAAAGCAGAAAGAAGAAGACACAACTTTGTTTCTGAAGCTTGATTCAAGAGGTGGTGTTTCAGGTAGAGAGCTGTAACACTATTGTGATTCTGCTCTATTCATGTACTGACAGTGGGGACAACAACATACTATTGCCTCAGCTTCCACTTTATTCATACCCACCACTACTACCATCTTCCAGATATTAAAGTCCTCAAAGGCTCAAACCAAAAGCAAAGCAAGCCCCTTCCCACTGCAAGGCAGCTGAGCTATAATCAGCATGTACATAGAAAAGGGCATCAACCAACACAAAGCCAAGCCCTTTTCTGCAGAGTGTGGTTGGGCATCATCGGGGGAAATTTTTGGCAAATACCAAGAGAAAACTTATCTCAGGTGAAACATTTATAAGTGTACATAGGCTAACACAGAATAAATCTTTATCAAACCTGCAGCAAATATAAAAAATAAAATGGGTAGGACCTAAATAAGAGTTCAGCTAGGTTCTTCAATGGGATCAATATAAAGACGGATGACATGGCTGAACCTGAAAACATCAGACATGAAGAATGGGCTATAATTATGATTATAGTACATCACAAACCATGTCATTAGTTTTATATGCCCCTTCGGAATGATCTTTAAGCCCGTTGCGACATTCATTACTACATGTTTGGCGCATGGTCACTAAAAGTACAAGGATACATCCGATTAAGATTGACTAAAAATGCTTGGTCATTAAAAGGCAGGTCAGGTTTGCGCAATTACTGGCAGAAAGCATACAAATAAGCATCATAAGATCTAATAGAAGAGGATATTCTTTTTCGTGCCCCTTTTCACTTGCTCGATCACGAAGATGATTGAGCCGTGTTATCTCCTTCTCCAGCCACTAAATCAAAAATGAAGGCAAGGGCAAAATAAAATCAATGAAACAATTAGCCTCCTGGCAAGAAGAACAAAAATAACATTCCCTAACAGTAGTGAGATTAAAACAAAGCTAAATCCTTAAAGATGGTACAGACAGCAACATGTGATTTTGGGTTGAAAGAACTCACATCAGTAACTCTTACTTCCTGCAATGCCAACGCTTTCCTCTGGATCTCACCCTGCCAAGAAGCATGGACCATCTTCAAGTTAAGTTAAATCCTTTATGCAAGAAATGACCGAGATTAGAACATGCCACTCACCACAGTCAACTGTTTTATCAGCCCACACTTCATACTCTCCTGTAATTGCCTGCATTCATCCTGAAAAAGGAAAAAGGAAAGACCCCTTATTGCAAAACTACAAATTATGTCACATATGTGACTTAAAAATTTTTGAAATTACAACTAATTCAATCAAAATCACTCGATCCCATGGATGTTATGTTCTAAACCTTTCAATTAGGACTTAAAATCCTACAGAAAATCATATTCCTCATGGAGCTCCATTTAAATAAGGGGAAAGCCAGAAAAGATTGAAAGGCGATATACTTAGTAGACCCAAAAAAATGGAAAAACTTGGATTCTCCCCCACAAACATCAAAGGAAAGAACTAGAAAAAGACTCCAAAACTTTGACTACTGGTACTCATGTAGTATTTTTTCCTTTATACGCAAAGTGAAGATGAGAAAGGACAGTGCTGTAAGTGGGCCTATGTCGAAAGCTCACTCGAGCACACAAGATGGACAAGAGCTTATAGAGCCTAGCATGCCAGTTCCAAAGGGGCCAACCTTAGGAACCACAGGGACCAGGTTACAAGTCCCATGCTCCTAATATAAGTTGAGATACAGAGTTTAAGACATTTTTTTGCTAACAAAGGCAGGGTGAGAGGAGGCACCAGTGTAGCTGCCTTCCTCAGACGTTACTACAGGCACTCCATACTGTGCCACCAAAGTTTAAGACACTCACACTAGGATTAGTATTGCATATGAAATAATCCACAATCAAGTTGACCTCAAAAGGCAGCAGCTATTTAAGTACATTGTGCAGAGGTACAAACTATGAAGCTAAGTAAAACGAGGATACAGGATATCACACATTGATCAATCAAAGAGAGCATCTAATGATACTTGTCTGATCACCTCAGAAAATTCCTGACTAGAAATCTCATTGATTGATATGGCTTCTTTCTTGTCTAAATTTAGTATTTCAAGCTTCATACTTGCACTTTTGCCACCAGTATTATTCGTCTCTTCTACCCTGCTAGAATCTGTATAGCAAAAGATAGCACTTGATGAGTTTGCACAGAAGATATTACCAATCAAACATTGCTCTCATAACTCATAGGAATGGCAATGAAACAATTACCGATAACTTGGACAAGCCTATGATGATCCTGCTTTTGGTCCCCACCAGAAATCTTTATGCGGACAAATGATCCCACAACCTTTTCATGAAACTTTTCAGAATCATCGATCAACTTATCCATCATGTTCCGCTCCAAATATATAAATTTTATGTTATGAACATCTATCGCAGCATAGTCATCTGGATTAGCCTGTGATACCCTCTCATCGATCTTCTTCCTACTTCTACGCCTCTTATCAGTACCCACCCTCGGCTCATTATGATTGTTCAAATCAATGTTCATCTGGTCACTAACACCATCAATAACTGACCCCTGAAAGAAACCATCAATCCGAGGTTTATCCTTTTCAAGAAAGTGAGACTCGAGAAGCTTCAGCATTTCAATATGCCCAACAACAGCTTTGCCAAATAGACTAAACAGCATTGAATCACAAAGGATTTGGCATTTCTGGCGTGGGTCACGAAGATTATTCCTTTTAATATATTCCATCAATAGTTGCTGCACATCAAAAGGAGATAAAATGGATGTATTGCCATCCTTCATGAGTGCAACAAACTCCAAGAGCTCCTTAGATGCCCATGCAATGCCTTCATTAGAGGATGAGAATGGCCCTCCATCAATTGGGTTTAATTGTTCACTTTGAGCCTCTTCCTCAACAACCTTCACCTGCTTCTTGGTCTTTCTTCTGTTTGAGCAATCAGCTGCCCCATGTCTGTTGAAGTCATCCAATCCAAAGCCTTTTCGACCATTATTACCATAAACTACTCTAGGAGGCACTTGCCTATTAGACATCATGTCAGATTCTCTCCAAGGATTTTTAGCTTGGATGAGTTCGTGTGTAGATAAAGACAACTTCTCCTTCAGGTATATCCAGTAAACCTTGAAGAGATACTCCCAGCTACTTTTGTCATCAAAATCTACTTGAACCTGCAAAGAAGCATCCAAAGGACAAATAGTAAAGGTTGAATGCCTAAAATCAGTGTGTGCATCAAGAAGTGAGTGCCACACACCCGCACATGCACATGCATGTGCGCACACTTGCATGTACAGTTAGTGAGGCACATATATGAAGAATTTCAAAATCAACAGACCAACTTCTGTAACAAGCCCTAAAATGCACAGAATAAGACAGAAAAGTAACACTGAAAAATACAAGTACACAAATTGAGAGACAGCATACATACCCCATTTAGCATAACTGTAATCTATACTCACGCCATGTTCATTTTTCCTTTTCACATATAGAGAGACAAGATTCTCAAAGGATAGAGGCTTCTTTCAGTGGACCCAGACATAGATGGGCTGACACGATGCCTTTTTTAGCATAGGGATGGAATACGAATTGGCACATTATCTAAATTCTCTTTGTGATGGAACTGCTAAGCACTTTCAATACCTGAGCTGGCACCCCATGGGGCCTTGACAATTCAATTCTTCTCCATGCTTATCCAAGAGGAAGATAACACTAAGCACAAGAGTAAGAATCCAAGGGATGGTTGAGTTACAACACAGTCCTATTGCGAGCTCGTTGTCCCACAAAAACATTTGAGACTAAGAAGATGGTTCATTAATACCATCATGGTCAGTGTTAATAATGGCAGTCGAATTGTACAAAAATGAGTCAACCAAATTAATATAATGCATACATTAGTTCTCCACGGCTTGTGGATGGAACTCTTCTTGGCAAACCTCACTTCATCTAAGAAACCATCCAATATACTAATTTAGGAACTTTCAACCTTGTCATTCGTCAATAGTTTCTATAAAGGGTGTTATAATAGTAGGTATATCTTTATTCCTAAAGATATTAATTGGGGATAATTATGGGGAAAGTATTAATACATGCACATGATAGTGACTTTTAGTAGATAATGTGGGAGTTATCAGTGAAAAGAAACCTTAAATACAGAGAGATTAAATTACCATACAATTTACGACATATTAGTTTGAACCAACAAAATACAAATCGAAGATTTAACGAGTGTGTAAGGCACGAACATATTTGATGGAATGAGCTGCACTTTGGAAACACGACATAAGTTAATGACACTAGAAAGAAAATATAAAATGCCAACTAATCAAATAGCCAAAGAATCATAGATCTATGATTTGAATAAACAACAGAGCAGCATCATTAATGCTTTGTTTGGAAGGAAGGGAGGGGAAGGAAAATGAGGGATGGGTGCGGAAAATAATGTAAATTTTAAAATTTCTGTAAGGAGAAGAAGAGAGTAATTTAGAATCTGCTCTTTGTTTTCCTCTCCTCCATGTCTTCCAGACAACACGTCATAGTCATAAATCAGGTTTCCATCATAGGCTAGATGAGTTGTAAAGTACCAAAGAAGGCCGCATTTCTGGAAGGAATGCAATATATGGCAGCACACGCTTTTTATTTGTATCATGTCAAAGCCAATTAGCTTCCCTTCTAGAAAACAAACCTTCAGCCTCTATTTAGATATAAAAAGGAGATATCCCCAAAAAATCTTATCAGCTTCATTAAAGTTCCCTCCCTCCCTCCCTCCCTCCCTCCCCGGGGGCCTTACTTTTCTTATTTAAAAGGAAATTCTAGTTGAGGCGCTTTAACTTGTATTATTGTCAAATTAGCAACTTGCAATAAGCAGTATCTAAGGGCATAGTTGCAAATTGTTCAATTTAACTCTAACAGTTAGATGGTTTACTAATTGATGTAAGCAAAGAATGTATGCCCAATTTCTAGCCACAAAATTTTAGCATATAGGGGTAGAGGCCCAACATCTGCAAGTAAGTATTCGTCAAAAGCAGTTTTGAAGTTAAAACATGCCCGGTCAGATGGTCAAAAATGAGCCTGGCAAGATCCTGGTAACAAAACTCCACTTTCTAGCCAAAACCCCCATTGTACAATTTTGAATTTGATTCCCATCAAGGTAAATGTCTCAAACTTTTAGGTTTCCTCTTAATCCAGAGAGAGCTGTGTAACTATTGAACAGAACTTGGTCCATTGACAGCTTCTCAATCAAATGGAAGTGAGTTGGAAAAAATTTTCCATTCATAGTTCTACGCAATTCCCAAACATGCAAAGCTTCTTCAAAAGAAGAACAACAAGATAATCAGCCTTGAAGTTGGCACATACCCTTTCCTCATTTCCCAGCCTTATATTTTCAATAAGCATGATGGTCTTCAAGCATGTCCCACACAATCCTTTGTTTCCTCTCACACACACATAGTCAGCACCTTTTGTACAATTCTTGCAGAGAGAAAATGTGCAGGTATAACACATATGGTGAGCCGCTCTTTGACAAGTGCTACATATATGCCAACCTGAAATGAATGAAATACACATGTAAATCACAACTAAGGTTAACAGTGGAATTCAAGAAGGCAACATAACATATATGTTTACTGAATGAGTTAAATAAAGACAGATAAGCCGTTTGAAAACACCGTTTATGATGGATAGGAAAAGATAAATGCCAATTCTTTAAACAATAAAGTAAGAAAAGGTCCATTAATATTACCAATAAAAAGTGGAAACATGTAAAAGAGGCACTCAAGTTTGCCATGTGGACATCTCTTTTCCAAGAAAGTTGCCTAATTGCATGCTTTTTTTTTTTTTTTATTCATAGTATTAGTAGGATCAAAATAATGCAAGGTTTTAGGTGCTAAGCTGAATTTTCTAATGATGGATACCCACTAAGTAGGCTTTTTCTTATCATGAAGCCAAAAATGTTATAAAATTGCTAATTTATAATGACATCGTCCATTCAAGGAGGTGCAGTGCCATAGTTTATTTGCTCCTTAGAAGGATCATGGCCAAATTGTTTGACGAATTAAGATGGGGTTAGTTTTAAGGATCCAACATTTTAACATTAAAAAGAAAAATTGCCTTGTTCACGAGAATTTAAGGACCCAATTGTATCTAGCCTTTCCCTCTCTATCCTTGGCTACTTCCAATCTTCGTATTCTTTCCCTCAATAACTATATTCATCGACCATGCAGACTTTAATAACCTCCCTCTCCCTCTTTCTACCTCCTTGATGAAGTGCTACCGAGGCTTGCTAACCTATGAAAATGACATGCACCATGGAATGTACAGAGGATTACGGTTTTCTAAACCCAACTTAGGTTACAGGAAAATATCCCCAACCAGTACAAACCACACCATCATTGAAAAATCATTTACGGAACTAGCCAATAGATGCGCTTGACCTGCCATTTCATGCAAGGTTACAGGAAGGTCAATTCTACAACCTCCAAAAACATGGGAAACATATTTTGGTTTATCCATTCAGTATAAAATTTCCTGCAATTTTGAAAAGCAGCGAGTGTATAGGGAAAGACTTTGCTTTAGTAACTAACAGATCCGATATTTCTGTCCATTTACATTGATAATTAATAAATGGTAAAGTTACTTATTGTAGAGTTAGCTTTATAGCTCTGTTTCCTAGAGATTTAGGCAAAGGGTGCATGCCATTATAATTTTCAATATTTTGTTTCATTCACGACTTCTTCACAAATTCTTTCAAAAGTTAGAGATGCATGTCATCCCTAAATCCCCAGTAACCATCATTCCCTTGTAACATCTCAGTCCTACTTAGATGATCACTTGAACTCATTTGCCGGCTTTATTGAGCATACAAGAGGCTAAAACCAATTGTATTATACGAAGGAAATGGAAGCCCATGCAGAAAATTTGCAATAATACCACAAATCAGGTACAGGGCCTCCACTGGAGCATCGCTCACAAAGAATTTCATTTTCTTGGTTCAGTTGAAGCAACAAGTTCTTTTTTCATTTGCCAAGTATTGATGCAACAAGTGCACTAGATAATGTGGACCCATCTTCGGACCCATAGTGTTTTATGAAGGTCAGGTCTCCTTTTCCTATTTATATAAGTATAATGAACAGGTTTGGGCACATGAGTGGTTCTTTCCTTACCTTTAGGATTTCTTTCAAAACATCTCTATATCTCTCTTTCACATAAAAATTAATCTAAGCTATGTCAAATTTCACAATATGAACAGTTTTGTGTGTGTGTGTGTTTTTTTTCAAAAGAAATTATATGAAACATGTGAGTGCCATGCACTCAAATGTGTTCGAAATGGTTATTCCGACATTATGGTCATCATTACCACAGATTTTTCATGCAGATCCTTTATAATTTTCGGGTCCAAGAGTTCAGCTACCATCCCAGTAACGGAAAGGAATATCTACCATGTGTGTATTAATGTAACTCTGTGCATGTCAGAAGTTGATTATGAAATTTATTCATAGTCTTACCATGAAACAGCTGACACTACACTTTTTCGTAGGTCAAAAACCTCTACTTCTCCATTATGGCGAATACTCAGTAAATCTACCATCAAATGATTAGGTTCAAATTACCTCCACTATCAACAACAAATTCTCGCTCTCTTACAATATACATCGAAATCAATGTTGTTGAAGCCGAAGATATATGATTTGCACTTTGATCCATTGCTTCATTATTCAGTCTAAAATGTTATTTTCATTATTCTTGTTATTCTCACAATCATCAATTCTCCACATTGACATGAGAAAATAATTCACTTTCACGATTTCACGATTTTGTACGAACGCAAGCTTGAGTCGAGTCTCCAAAAAGACTCCCTTTCGAAGTGAGTATAAAGGCAATAAATTATGCTCTTATAGCACCCAACTGCGTGAGTTCTATCTAAAGTCAAGAACTCTGAAGTATTTAACTGCAAATAAGGGGTTTTATCATGGTAATGAACAATGTTCTCCCTCGAAAAATATGTCATGTTTAGATCTAAACCCTAGCTTAAGTAAAACAACAAAATGCCAACCGACAGAGACTCATGGGTAACTGATAAAGTTTGGAAAATTGGCATACCGCAATTCCATTTAGCTCTTGACCTGAAGAATGCCTCCTCTCGTTTGACACAAGCAGGATGGTATGCCTTGGGGCAACCCCTACAGTTAAGAAATTGCAACAAATTAACCATAATGGACCACACAAACCCTCAAGAAACCCCGATAACATCTCGACGAACGAGACTGCCTATTCACTTAAGACAAGATTAAAATTCAGTCATCCTATCCAACATGGGATAAACAAGGAAAAGGCCCTAATATTGAGTTAAAACATCTCATAGACCTTGTTAAACAAGTTTGCAGTTTTTTTTTCTTCAAGCAAGACACCAAAAATTGAATAAAACAAACGAGACAAATTTTGCTTTCTCAAACACCAACAGTCTTGGTGGGGGCAAAGGAATGATTAAGCCCACTAATCAAAGCTGGTGCAGAGATTAAAACATTCCCATTTTCTTGCCACGAAACTAGACATCAAGTTCGCCTCATAAATGATATCCAAACCAAGCAGAGACTTATGATATTAGCTTCGAATGCCTATCCTAATTTACCAAAGAAAGCACCATTACTATTCACTCTAGAACGTCCCCCCTTCTTTCCGCCAATTCTCCGGTTACTGCAAAATTTCAAACTCTAACCACCAAACTATCGAAAACACGAAGCCCAGAAAAAAAAAAAATTCAAAAGAAATCACCTGCGATCACATAAAACGAGGTCGCCACCATCGAAGCAAATGAAGCAAACATCCTCCTCCTCGTCCACGGCTTTATTCCTCACCGCCACCGGCTTCGACACCTTCACCTCCCCAATACCCTTCGGCGGCCTCCCGCGCTTCCGCCTCCCTGGACCACTCGCGGCCGCGGCCGCCAATTCGACGCCCGCCCTCACAACAGCGCCCCCACCACCCACCACCGGAGGCACCGCGACGGGGGCGGCGCCGCCGGCATCATCCCGCACCTCTGCCGGCCGCCGAGAACCATCTGATTCCCGAGCTGGAGCCGCCGCAGCGGCCGCGCCGGCCCTGCGCCGATCGACGCCGGCGAGGTCCTCCCGCCGCGGCCGCCGCGGGCAGGGCCGGGCGGCTCCGGCTCCTCGGCGGAGGACTCGAACAGTCGGCGAATCTCCTGCTGCCGCTCGTCCGCCCGCAGCTGGCGAGGCTGCTGCTTCTGCTGTTGCTGCTGCTGCTGCTGCCGAAGCAAGTTCATGAGATCGGGGCGGGAACAATTCCCGGGACAGCGATGGCCGGAATCAGAAGAACTCAAAAGCTTTGACAGGGGAAGGAAGGAGGAAGAACAAACAAACAAAACCCTAGATTTCAATTTGGGAATTTTGAGTCTGGAGAAAGAAGGAGAGGGGAAGAAAGGGGATGTTTGGTCTTCGGTGGTGGTCTAATGGGGTTTGGGGTGGAAGTGGCCACATGGGGAATGGCAAAAATATGGGGCACTGTTGAAGAGTAGAGATGTGACGGCACAATTCTCTCTCTCTCTCTTTCTTTTTATATTAAAAAAAGGGAGCAGAAAAGGAAAACATTTTGACCTGGTTTTTTTTTTTTGAGGGGTTTTTTTTTTTATATATATAAGAAAAAGTGGGGATGGACGGAGGGAGGGAGGAAGTTCAGATGAGTACGATGACACGGAAAGAGCGTGTGCGTCTGCGTGTGCGGGGAGCGAAAGTGAAAGTTGAGGTTTGGACGGCGATGCTCGATTGAGATGTTCTCTAAAGTTTTGCTCAAATCCGTTTCAACCAGTCAAACTAAGGGTCACACGTGCTTTTGGTGTCGCCCAAAAAAATCGATGTTGTTGGAAAATATTATTTTGAAAATTAACTTTTGAAAAGAAAAAAAAGATTTATATTCTCTTTGTGTCCTCTTTTTATTCTAATGATTTCTCAACGTTCTCTTTTGCCCTCATAGGAAAAAATAAACTCAATATTTGCCTATGAGTTTCATGTGTTTAAGTACCCATGATACTGAGGTCCCGAGCGCTTCGAGGATATGTTGATCATCTGAGCAATGATGGCTCGGGTTCAAGGGTCAAGTCGGTCTAATGCCAAAGGATGGACTCTATGGCGAGGACCTAGTATCCATGAGCCAATATCTTGATCTAGGCATCAAGTGCAAGGTGTCAACATCCGGACTTCGCCTCAATGATCAAAATGGTTGATTATGGTGTTATAAATTGAAGTGAACTTTTTAAAATGGCTGGCTTGCTCGTCCCTGTGTTGCACCGGATTTTGTTTAAGCTTTAAACTGGAAAACGAATTTCATGCATGAAATAATATAAATTAATTATAATAACATGCATTCGGATGCTGCAACAAACTTCGCAAACCATTATTTAGATTGAATATCTACTTTCTTACTTCTTTCTCCTAGGATTACGAAGTCGACGGCAACATTTAGCTAAAAGTAGTTTACTGAATATTCAGTTTCTGCTTTTTAAGTCATTTGATGATGGATAATATTAAATAGAAACCGTTTGCTATTTTAATTAATGAAATTAATCCATGCATACGTAAATTTTAAGCTGAAACATTCTACAATATACTAGGGTACCGCGCTCCATGCATGCATATAACACGACCAGCTATCGATTAATTTTCCTTCTAGAAAAGGCAATACCTTAATACAATGAAATATAACAGTTATATAAAAGAATCGGACACCTACTTCATAAATTAAATTCGACTTGCTACATTCTTTAAAATGCTCAACATGATCGAAAAATTAACAAAGCAAAGTTGTTTGGGAAAAAGGAAAATCGGGATATAGAATGCTCAAAGGACAATGTTTAAGTAACAATCATTGTTATTATTGCTAAGTAACGGTGGCATCTAAGCCACAAGATGCGATTGATTGAAAACGCAAGATAAAAAGTTTTCCTTCCCTCCATTACAGCTAGTGTTATGCTAGCATTAACTAGTGATTCATATATCACCGTTACTTCCAACAATTATGATGATTGCCATGCTATCATCATCCAATGCTCAACAAACAAGGTTAATCCCTGCCCCCCTCCTAAATCGAAGCTTATGATCAACTACCATATGCATGGTATTGGTACATTTGCATTTGTATTTATTCATATAAATTTGCCAATTTCTAAATAAAATAACCAAAAAAGGTTTAATATTACGAAAAAACTCCAAACTGATATATTCGTGACGTATTTACATTAAACTAATTTCCAAAAATTCCAAATTGTTATCTTGTAACTAATTTAACTTAAGCTAATTTTTTGACAACTAATAACTCCAAATTACTTACTTTCCGTTAGTTTCCGTTAGATTGGATTAATATATACATATGTGATAAATGGAGGGTGAAACACCAAATTTGTACAATTGTTAACTACTACGTGGTATCAAACTTAACAATTATTGGTAAGATTTAATGAAAATTAACAGGAGATAAACTTATTTCTAGTGTCTTAGTTTAGAGTTTTTCATGTTAAAAAAAAAAAAAAAAAAAACATCGTTTTGACTTTGACCGGGGAAGGTAAGAGAGACGAGCGAATCCAGGACCTGTAAAGGCGGGTTCAAGGATTGGCGTTTGAGTTCGTGCATGGGGTGGATAGACTCGCACTGGAAAAGCTCGGTGTGCCACGAGAATCTAGCACAAGTAAGCGACACGTGTCTGCAATTCAAGCTCTTCTTTGTCATTTTGTCACCCACTTGCTCCTTTACTAATTTAAATAACAACCCAACAAGAAGATCAATCTCAATTATTTGTTGCACGGGGAAAATTAACTAAATTAAGTATGATTACTAAGGAATAAATGATAAGTCTGCACCCAACGTGGTCATTTCAAGATTGCTTTCCTTTTTTAATACCCAAGCGATCATCTATTCCATTCATGATCCCAAGCAAAGAATGCCAACCAAGTGATCGGCAGGTGGGGCTTGCGATGAACCATCCCCAACCATACTCCCAAGAGGAAAAGCGTGGCGACGGAATCTACCTCGAAAAATTTGAGTGTTCAATCCTTGAATGAACAGTATTCATTTGATGTTGCTGTGGCCTATCTTACAGTATGGACTACATGTACTCGAGCAAGGCAATGGATGATCGAGATAGATCGGTGGTACTGTTGAAGGATCGGTTGAGCGAACAAGAACCTCATGGCTTGGCCAAAGCACAAATTGTTGCTCTTAAATCGGAATGCAAAGGGACTGGTTCACGACGATGATGCACCAGCATGATGCCAATGCACGAGCATGGCTTGCATGGATAGTGATTGAGCGTGGTTCAAGCTTCAGAAATCAGCATTGGGCATTGCATGGACGGTGAATGATCATAGGTTGAATGAACAGTGAACGAGTCCGGCACTGCTTATGCCAGCAAGCAAGTCTAGCATGCGAGCTGCTCCTTGCCCATGACCCGGGCCATGTGTTGGTGAGTAAGCTTATGACCAATCACATCTTCTAGGAATAAGGATAGCTTCGGATAGAGTAATTGCCCAATGATAAAACTGAGATACTCTAGGAGGATATTTAGAATTGCTTGTAACCTAAACCCTTGTAAAAAGCTCGGGTGGCCCAATGTAAGCGATGTCCCTTCTTGAGGAAGTATTCGGTGGTTGGATACCACCACGTCAAAGGTTGACATGGCATATATTTTTGTATTGAAAACCAATAAAAAATCGACATGCCTTCATGGTGTGGCAAGTAAATTAAAAAAATAAAACTTATTTTTTATTTATTTCTCTCTCCTCTTCCTCCTCCATCTACAACCATCTTCTTCATTTGATCGCTGGCAACTCACTGGCACTATGACAAAGTCGACCACTGCTGCTCATGGAACGAGCCATCGTCGCTCGCCAACTAAGCCGTCATCAGTTGCGGCTTTAAATCCACATAGCACTGCCATGTCCACGGCTCCGTCTTCCAATGAAGAGCTTGTTGGTGTTTGTTTCGATAAACAAGCATACGTGCATAAGTAAGTTAAGATCAAAAGTCTGATCATAGCATAAGTAAAAACACTTATACACGTGTTTTCAAAGCATTTTCATGCATTTTAGCAAAAACACATAGAAGAGCTAAATTGGCTAATCATATTAAACTTGTATAGTGCTCCAAATTTAGTTCAAAGGTTTCTTTGGGTTTTGAGCACAAACGTCTGATGTCCTCACAGTAGTAACACTAGTTCTGACGTTTTTGGATTTTTTACCACGAACGTCTGACGCTTTCTGATAATATTAGTTCAACGTTCTTCAAATGTAGAATGTCTGATCTCTTCGCAGGTTCTGACGTTTTTCAAATCTAGCCCCACAAGTGTCGAGCCTCTAGTTTAGACACATCGCCAATTCTCACGTTGAACAAAAGAGAGAAATTGAGATATCTCACAACTATAATTGTGCTAGCAATTGTTCTTGTGTGAGTGATTTTGTTGATTAGTATCAACACTTTCAATTATCGATTGTCGATTATCGATCGTCCGGTGATTTGCTCTATGTATTATCTTTTATAGCCAATGCAGATCACATTTAAATTAATGCATTAACTGTAAACTGTTTTAGAATTAATTCGACCGTAACTCCTAATGAATGTAAGTTCTAATATTGTTTCAAACACTAATTTGGGCATTAACTCTATAACCGTTACAGGGCATCATTCCATACATTTATTTATAACAATTACAAGTCTTTATTTTGGGTATTAACTTTGTAACTGTCACAAATATTTAATTTCGACCGTTATTTCTAAAACTGTTTCAGAGCATTAATTGGTCATTTAAATCCGAAACCGTTTCAGATCATTAAACTGCCAATTTATTTTGAAACTATTTCAAATCATTAATATGACCGTTAAAATTTGAAACTATTTCAGAATCTAATGTGACCGTTATATCTAAACCTGTTTCAAATATTTAATTTAGCCATTAAGTCTGAAATTGTTTCAAATTATTAATTTGGCTATTGATTTTGAACTCATTTCAAATCATTAATGATGTGATTAATTCTGAACTCATCAAATCATTAACGTATCTATTAATTCTGAACTCACTTCAGATTATTAATTCGGTCATTGAATTTGAACAAGCTTAAGATCTTTGATCGGCCATGGCTATAGAGTTAAAACATGCTTTAGACTTTGTAAACTCTAAAGCCCCTTCATCGGAATTTGTATTTTTAACCCGATTCAATCTGATTGGCTCAATTGCAAACACATTTGCTATATTCTCTCATTTGTTCAAATGTCATTCGAATTGGTTATGGTGTGTGACATCTCTACGTTCATCACTAAGCTAGCAACAGGACTTGTACAAATACATTAGCACAACCAAGAGAACTTATTATCCAGATCAATCTGAGTGACCTTTAATAATATATTATAGCTACTTAGATAGTGTGAAATATTTTTAGAATATAATGAACCTATCAACTTTACCGACCGTGTAATTTGATCATTTTGTCTCACCATATCTCGATCGAATAAAGGCCATGGAATAATTGGTTAAGTCACATATTCAATCATATGCTCAAATATAATTGATATGTATTTTTTCGAGATATGAACCATTCATTTTCAATTATAATCCCGGTCAAGGATTTCAATACAATGTTACAATTAGATTGCATAGGATATCCATCTTGTAAATCTATATATACAAGAAGACAGATTCTACATTGCACACGCATGTGCCTTCGTATGTAAACAAACTATGATCAAGTACAGAGATGGTTCGACGAAACGTCAATATATGTACTTGTGAACCATAGCCATCCAACATACAAGTTAGCACCAAGCCTTGAGTCTAAGGATCTTACACCTGACCAAAGCATGAATGATCAGACTTTGACTTTGCTAAAAGCTTCCATGTTGCCAATCATTCTATATATGTCGCGTTCAATGAACTTGTCTAAGGCAAGCACCTATGTTCTAGCTCGGATATCACAATACCCAAAGATTTTCCCCTCAAGTATCCAATACTGAATGGTGAAGCTTGAGAACACACCAATTTCAATAGCATCATCAATATCCTCTCAATGATTCATCGACCAAAAATTGTTTAAAGATTCAGCATAAATGTAAATCTATCACGCATATTCTTAACACCTTAAGAAGAGGTTAAGTCGTAGTTGATTTTATGAACTTCTTTCATATAAATTGGACGATGAATGAAAAAACTTATTTGCCATTAAATAATCCCTAACATGTAACTATTACATGATTGTTTTAGGGCATACAGCTAATAGAGCTCCATCTCCAAATCTAGAGGAAGTCATTGATGGTCCATCTCCAGATTGAACTCAAAATCCAATGCCATAATCATCGAGGAAATCCAAAAGTTTCATCGTACCCATTGAGGAAGCTTCATTACGGACAAAAAATGAAAAAAAAAAAATATAGAGGAAGGATGATGGTCCATCTCTAGATGAACTCCAAATCTAAGGCCATGGCTTGTCGAGTAAAACCCAAAAGTTTCACACCCATTGAAGCTTCATTTCGAAATATAGGACATTTGTGGATGCGGTGGTGCTTTATGGATGGAAGGCCACCAACAACGACGGCTCATCAATGAGTAGTTTTGATATAATGCTGGTGAGTCACTGGTGACCGAACAATAGAGAGGGTCCTAGATGAAGTAGGAAGAGGAGAAGAAAAAATAGAAGTGTGTATGTTGTTTTATCTTATGTGCCATACTAGCCTATGACATGTTGGTGTTTAACCACCTTATACTTTCTCCCCTCTATTTTCTCGTGTTGTGCCTGCATCCATATAAAAGTGTGTATGTTGTTTTATCTTATAATAAGCCTCAGTGGTTTCAATCAATGTTGGCTGTTCAATGAATAAAAATTGCCTTCAAGCGTCCCCTCATTCGTTGCAAATTTAATACAACATTGGATGTAAAAGAGCATCGGGGCAACTTTCAGCCCTATGGGGCTTTTCGGCCGGCCATGACTAGGGTGTTCGTGACATTGTCGCCGGGTGCGATTGGGCATGCGACCTGGGCATCGTGGCCTAGTTCATGGGCAGTGAAGTTGGTGGGGGGACCATGATGCATAGCTTTAACTCGCGAAAGCTTGTTTGCAGTCACGTGCCGGAATCGGGCGTGTCACGATCCAGGGCATGCTGCGCTGCGATCGACGGCATCGGAGATCCAAGAATATGATGGCCGAAATCGAGATTTCTCTTTCCACGAAGGGGAAACTGGAAAGGCGATAGTGGTCAAAAAGGCGTCAAGCTCGAACTCCTGCACGCCTAGAATTAAAAAGGACGCGCGGACGTGCTCCCCGCCAAACTAAGAAAGTTTACTTGGAAAATAATCATATTTATCTCTTATTTTACTTGTCTTATTTAATAATCCTAAAAAATTTGCCGGGTACTTTTTGGTTTGGAGGCGCTCTGGCAATGACTTTTCCACTTCTTTTTTATTTTATTTTAATTTTTAGTTTTTTTCTTTCGGCTGTAAGTATTATTACATGGGCTCGACATTCAATCAGGTTCTCACGCCCCGCCACGTGGTCATTTATTGGGGGGTTCCCAGAAGGTTTTTTTTTTTTTAATTAAAAAAACACAAGGGGTGGGGCGCACTGCCGGGAAGGGGCGAGCGGGGCCCACTTCGCAGGATTTTGTCCCGACACGATTGCTGAAAAGGTGACCCAATCCCGCCACGCCCCCGGCGCTGCTGTCCTCCGCAATGCTACTTTTGTCAAGATACAGTGCTTGGCGAATCGGTGAGATCGTTCTCTGATAAAATTTTATTAAATAATTAATTATATTAACATACCTAAAATACTAAAAATATAAAATATGTAATAAATAGAAACGCTAAATAAATATTTATATATTAAATTTATATCATAAAACAGAAATAAATTCGAATATACAGATAAAAATAGGGAAAAAATAAAAAGAATTTGTTATTATTGTTCTGTTATTTTGAATTTTATTAATTTAAGAAGTTTGTTTTTTTAAAAGATAAATTCTATATTATGAATATTAAAAATCCTATTCACATTTATTCTACCTTTCTTATGAGATACTTTTATTTAGGCTATATCATTTTATAGTCTAAATAATTTTATTTAGACTCTATTTTATTCTTAAATTTATCTTGATTACTAAAATTAGCCTTATGGCTTGCGGGATAGTTCCCCAAAAATGGAATCACAACATTTGAACCTATAATATGCACCATGTATCCTTCCTAGCCATCTCAATTTAATGGGTTTCGAAAGTTCCTTCTCAACAACTTAATCGCTACTGATTAAAGATGATCACAGGCATGGCAGTTTCGAGGGGTTCATTTGGGACCGAGTGGCCTAAGAGGTAGGAGTCAGTGGACGTTGGCAAGGAGTTCCCTTCTTAAACTTGATTTGCTCACCTCGGAATGTGTCGGATGAGAATGTTCGCCTATGGAGAATTTGATAATCTTTTTACAATGGGTGGCCGTGGGCATGGATTGTAAATCCAATGCGTTAAGCTTGACCCGTTCGAGCATACCCGCCGCCAGCCACAAACTTCTTCCCATGCCTTCAATCCCGCTCTAAGTGATGGTGAAACCGGCAATGCCCGGATGATGCAGTTTAGGGTTTGCTGAGGTTGGTGCTGAACTCGCCTAGGTTCAGTCCCCTTCACTTTCGAGATCGGCCCCAGTAGGGAATAAATTTTCCCAGGTGATGGGATGGCGTCGTGCAGGAGAAGTTGATTCATCTTAAAGTTCGTGAGAATTGACTCTCCACAGTCGCTTTCTCCCCCTAATTAAACGTAAAAAAGAGAGAAGAAGATATTTGAATAACATAGATGTATGGTAAAGTTTTAAGGGCAAAGATTTTACCTAAGCGTATATTTTGAGAGAGCGGGAAATAATTAGTATGCCTCAGGGAAATTATCAAGAAAGTTTTAAATTTATTGCACTTACACCCATTCCAAACTTTTTATTTATTTCTTTCTTTTTTCCCTTTCTTTTTCTTTCCTTCTATTTACCAATGGGTACACACTAGCTCGGGTGAGCATTGGTGAGGACCGTCTTCATAAGATTTGGTGAGAGTGAGGCCTAGCGAGGTTGCCTTGTTTGGGCTAAGGTTGGCCTTGTTGAGCGTTGCTTGGGCAAGGGTGACCTTCGCCAGGCATTGCTTATCTAGGAAAAAGAAACGGGGAAAAACAAATAAAATCTAACAAAAAAAAAAAAAAACAAAGATTCAAAAAAATTATTAAAAATTATTTGTGTTAGTGCCGATTATGCCACATAGGAAGTTCAACATTCACTTTAGCGATTTTTAACTAAAATTGATGGAATGAATTATATTAACAAATCATGAAAATGTTTAAGATTAAAGTGGTACAAGTGCAATAGGCTTAGAAGTTTCTTGGTGATTCTCCGTTTGCATGATCTTACTTAGAGTGCTCCTAATTTCAAGATGTTGTGATCCATCACTAGGATGTCTGACCTCAATGGTAATTGGTAAGCCTGTTGACAAAACAAAAAGTAAATGAATTATTCTATAAGCGTTCATGAAAATATTTTGGACTCGCACATCAAAGTAACTTGGATTTTGGAAGTTCTCAATAGAAATATGGAGATATTTGTTTTCAAAATAGATTATGTTACCAAATTAATGAGGTTGAAATCTAAAAATAATAAAGCCAAAATAACAATTCCAAAAACACATAATAGCCAGTATATAAAAAAAAAAATTCACAATGACTCCGACAGGGAGCAACAATAATGCGTCCATAATGAGATCTTCCATTTATGTTGTGCACACATTAGCCGATATTTGATAAAACAAATCAATTTACTATATCTCAGATGTACATATATGTCATGAAATGAGATCGCTTGCAAAAGCAAATTTCTAGCATTATAATTATTATTTGCGTATCGACTATAGGAATTTTATAGTGAACAGCACGGTCTATGCTTTACCTCTTGCCTTTATTTTCTTATGATTTATAAGCGAGGTGGGTCATAGATTTGACTTTGAATGAACCCTTTTTACCGAAAAGTGGTTTTCTTTCCATTCGAAAGCGAGATGGACAAATGCAGAAGTTAGGTGACCGGGAATCGAAAAGAGCCCATTACAGAGTGACAACGAGAGACTTGAAGCTGGCTTCATTGGACACGACCAACGCGTACCGCTATTTTGCCGTGACTGGCTGGGCATATCACAAGAAATTGCGTGTTTTGAAAGGAACCTATTTCCTGGTTCATGCCAGACGGAAAAAGTACCAAAAAAGTTTTAAACTTATTACATTTGTATTAAGGGTTAATATCCCAAAAAATCAAAAACTTGTACACTTATAACAAATTTACTAAAAATTATTTTTTGATCGTGAAAAACCTCAAACTTAAGTAAACTTGTGATAAATTTATCTCGACTGACCATAAAAACCATAAAAAGGTATATTTATGACAAATTTACTCTAAACTAATTTATTCGACCGCAAAAAACCTTAAACTGGTAAATTTGTGACAAATATACCAAATACAAAATTGGATTAATACCATAAAAAAATCATAAAAATTGTAAACTGCGATAAATAGAGTGTAAAATCCTAAATTGGTATACCGTTTAACCGTCACGTGTCATTTAACTTAATAATTTGAGAATAAAATTTAACGAAAACTAACATAGGGTAAATTTGTCACAAGTATACCAGTTTGGGGTAAATTTGTCAAAGGTATACTAGTTTGGTGTTTTGGTAGTAAAAAAATAGTTTTTGGTAAATTTGTCACAAATGTACCAATTTGGAGTTTTTCAGAATATTAACCATTGTATTAATTCAGTTATAAACCTTTTAATATTGATACTAATTTAGTCTATCCAACCAATTTTGGCCTATCGGTGCTGATGTGGACGTTAGTTGGTGATCGAATGCTGATATAACAATTTTTATAATTTTTTTATGATTTTTTCAAAATTTTTATTAATTTTTTTCTTTCTTCCTTCTTCCTCCTTGGACTATTTCGGCAGTGGCCGACAAGGGCCGCAAAGCCCTCGCCTACCGCCGAGCCTTGCCGTGAGCAAAGGTGGCCTCACTCGCGGCTAGCGAGGCCATGGTGGCCATCGCTAAGGTGGAGGCGAGGGTCGTTAAGCCCTCACCAGCCGCTAGTGAGGGTCATGGCCCTCGCTTGACCTCACCTAGGGTCGCGGGTGAGGCGGCTTAGCCCAGATTTGGGTGAGGCCGCCTTCGCCCACGACAATACTAGGGCAAGGTCGAGTGAGGGCCGCAACCCTCGTTGGTGACTAGCAAGGGCTTAGCAGCCCTCGCCTCCGCTCTAACGATGGCTACCATGGCCTCGCCAACCGCGGGCTACGCCGCCTTTGCTTGCGGTTAAGCTAGCCTCGCCCAAATCCAAGTGAACCGCCTTGCCGGCGGCCTTGGGAGAGGCTGGGCGAGGGCTGCAACCCTTGTCGATGGTAGGTGAGGGCTTTGCAGCCCTCGCCCACTGGTCGGCGAGCCTCTGGCCATGAGCCTCACCGGAGGCTTGCACGGCTATTATTGCTGAAACAGTCCAAGGAGGAAGAAGGGAGAAAAGAAAAGAAAAGAAAAAATAATAAAAATACTAATAAAAAAATTCGAAAAAATAATAAAAAATCATAAAATTGCCATGTTCGTGGCTAGCCATCGGATGATGTTCACATTGTGCCAACTGGTCAAAATTGGTAGGATTTAACCGAATTTGTACTAATATTAAAGGTTTAGGATTGAATTGGTTCAATTAAAAGTTTAGGATCAAATTGATACCAATGCACATAGGTTTATGACTTTTGGTACTTTTCCCTATGCCTGACTCTAGATGTTTAGACACGTCATCCTTAACCGTCCTCTTCTAAGTTCTTTGAACATTTCCCACTTAAAGGCGTGGAAACGTTGATTTGTCAAATCTTTGGCTCGACTGATTTCGTGAGTGCACGATTCGTCCATGCGAAACGTGGGATAAGATTACCCCATAGGCGATCCGGTTTTAGCTCTGCTTGCAGAATTCGATCAGCACCGAGCTAATTACCATTCATAAGAAGTAGAAATCTATAACGACTTATAATATCAATCCTATCGAAGTGGGGCACGTGCCAACGCGAAATGGCAATTCTCTATCGTTGGCTAGGTCCACCCGTACGCGAGGCCCAGCTAGTATGAAACGAAACAAAAAGAAAAGGAAAAAAGGTCAAAAGTCAGAAAGAGAGGGAGAAAGGCTTCGTGCAAGCGTGTGCCCGAGAATGAAGAAAAGAGACAGTGCGCTGAGAGCTCACCGAGAAGAACAGGGAAGAAGGAAGAAGAGGGGTTGCGGCTTTGCAATCTCGATTTGAAGGCTAAATGTTGATGGAATTCGCTCAAATTTGAGTATGTTAGTCGTGAGATTGAGAGTTATGAGTTGATTGATTTTGTTCATTAAGAACCACCTCTGAATTCTTCTATCGCGGTTAGATTTTTCTTGTTATGCTTATGTTAATTCATTTTTGTGATAAGAAAATATAAACTTCTAGTGTGTGACTAAAAAGAGCATTTTGGACTTGTTTGATAACCATTCCGATAGTGTCGATTTTGATTTTTGTTCAGGGAATAGTTTTGGAATAAAATTATGTTTGGTAAAAATTTTTCCTAGGAACAAATTTCTATTTTTGTTTAAGTAGATTTGGAACATAATCAAGAATAAAAAAAAAAAGTTGATTCTTGTTCCTGGGAACAAATCTAAGAATCAAGCCATTTTCTTCTTCTTCTTCCCTTTTCTCTTCTTCTTCTTCATCTACTGCCATTGTCGTGGTTGCCGTCCATCATTGTTTGCCGTTTGACACCCACCTGTCGCGGGTCACCAGCAATCGGTCCGGCGAGCTCGTCGGGGCTAGGCGAGCCTCGCGATCGCGGCGAGGCCGAGCCTTGTCGATGGCCGTGGATCTCGCTCGGCCCGATGAGGCTCGCGGCCACCGGCAAGGCTCGACCAACGAGGGCCCGTGATGCTCCGGTGAGGTCGCCGACCCTCATCCGGCTGTCGCCGGATGGCGACCAGTTGAAGAAGAAGAATAGGAAAGAGAAAGGAAAAGAAGAAAAGAAGAAAAAAAAGGAAAAAAATTAATAAAATTATTTTAAAAATTAAAATAAAATGATTTGGAGTAGAAATTTTGAGCACGATACTAAACGTAATTCTATTCCGGAATTAGAAATTCTGGATAGTTACCAAGCGGCTTAAAATGTTTAAAAATTGTTCCCGAGAACAAAATAAAAAATAATCATTTTTGATCATAAATTGTTTTCGGGAACATAATCGTTACCAAACGTGCCCTTTTATGTATTTTATTGTTCTTAGTGATTAGTTGAAGTTTTTGGTCGGTCTGTGATTTTTCTTGTATTGAATTTCACTTTAAAATTTTTAGTGTTGTTAGCTTTGTTTTCTTATCATCTCGGCATTACAATATTCCCCAACATCCATGCACACGTAATCTCCATGTGGTGCATTAGATTGTCACCGGAAAAGGAAAGGAGCTAGAAAGAGAGACGTCGCTCTCGCACTGATAAGGAACAAGCATCTGTCGACGAATCCGACGCATCAAGATCATCGTCATGCACGATCGATAGAGCAGTCGAAAGACAAGAAATGAAAAAGAAGAAGAAAACAACAGGACTGAAAGCATTCCAGGTTTGGCCAGAGCGAAAAAGAGCCAAGCGTGGGCGCCGATGAAGTCAAGCAAAACGTAGGGCTCGGCCTCTTCGGGAGTGAGCTCCCTCGACCACGACACTAGCCCGCCGGAGGAAGCCTCCAGTCCCGTGCAGTTGTACTGCCCGTAAAACACCGTCCTGCATCGCACAGATCAGTACCACAGTGGAATTTTCTCGATCCATGCGGAGTATTTTCTTAATGACAGGACGAGAAAGATTGCTTACATGTCGCTGTTCTTGTCGCCCCAATCGTATTATCCTTTTGGGGTGACGATCTGATCCATGTACATGTGCGCGGAAGCCACCCGGGAGAAAGCGCCCCACGCTCGGCCAAGGAACAGCGCGCGCCCGACCCCGTCACCTTGCTAACGAGAACCCAGTCTCTTCCAGCAGGCTCTCCCTCTCCTGCACCGTCACCGCTCCGTATCTGTTGCTTGCGCTGTGCAGATGGCAGCCCCTGTAGAACGACAGGCCGTTCCCGAACATGAAGTCCACGGACCCCTCGACGTAGCAGTCCCTAAAGTAATGCCTCCCGACGTGGCCGTAGAGTGTGTCCTGCGACGCGACAAAACGGCATCCCACGAAGGCCGCTGCGTCTGCGGCAATGCAGAGGGCCACCGCCTCCTTTCCAAGCCCTCGCAACGCGGGCAATGGCGCTTTGTTGTTGAAGTTGATGTTCTTGGCAATGAAGAAGGGTGAGTTGACAGCGAAAGTGGCCGAAGCGAATGTGCCCAATGGTCGACCTTTGGGTCCGATTCTGTCTGCTGTGTCGGCCCACTCGATGGCCTCTTGTCCGCACCGGCTCCTTTCACGGTCGCATAAGCCATCGTTGCTGGGATCTCAACTTTACCTCTACGCTCAAAGAAAGAAATTAAATTTAAAGAGGACCAGAGCATTGAAGGTATGAATTAGGTTTTCAAAGCCCATGCATTCATTGACATTTAAGCATTGACCAGATGCACTTACATTCACATGTAGATACACCTTATGGGTGCAAGAGGATATAAGGCAAGATTAGAAGAAAAGAGAGTCATTAAACACCATCGTTCGAAAATGCTGAATTACAAATGTTGAGTGAGTTACATCGGGCTAAGGGATTTTGGAAATGCTAAAGTTTAACTCAAAGCCTTTGGGATAATGTTACCAAACAACTCAACTTTTGGCACAGGGGTCTCGGAAGGCCCAAGATCTGTTGCTTTAATAATCCTTTCAAGATTTAAAAAAAAAAAAAAAAAAGAAGCCAATTTTATATGTTCGACTCTGACAAAGTCAAGCGTGCAATCGTCCGTTATAAAAGCCAATTATTAGAAAATGGGGAACACGCATATATTTTGTAATTTAACGAATCACTTACGCACATACAATTGGTGCTGATTGAGGGCAGACTTCATCATTCTGATGAACCCCCGGTAACTGGATTGCCCCAGCCAAATCAGCTCAAAGGGCAAAATGGATGGACTTGGGCAAACAATTCCAGTCTTGAGACCGGCACGCCTAGGTCTGATCAATTTTATAGAAAAGACTTTCAACAATTTTTCAATCAGCTGCTGGCCTTGGTAAGGATTTTCAGGTTCAATGCGAGGTCCTGCTCATCCAAGCCTTCGCATTGACCCAGTTTGTTTTGGATCACGCATGGTTAACACTTACCTGTAGGTTCCAGCGCTAATGGAGATCACCACCCGGCAAGTATTGACTATCGGCACTGAACGCAGAGCCGCCCCACCTGAAGCAAATCCTCCTAACCTCGGCTTCTTGCTCACTCTCAGCCTCAAGCATGGCTTGAGCCTGTTCTTGGCCTTCCTGAGCAGAGAACCATAGACGGGCGAACCTGAACCCAAACCCATCTGTCTCACCCAGTTCCGATACCTTTCATCGATCGAGTCGAATGAGGAAGGAGTAGGGCCGATGGTGCTTGCAAACAGTAAAAGCAGTACGCAAACCTTGAGCCACATTGCTTGCATGTTTTTTGTTGCCCTCTGAGAGACCTTAGAGAGATAAGAGGTAAGCTCTCTGGACCACGTTATCGGAATGGCGGGTTTGTAAAGCAGAAAGGCGAGCTTTTGGACAACGTCTGAGCGTGTCCTTTTGTTTAGCTTCTGTTGGTGCAACCTCATCACTCGTTTGACCTTAGCAGCTGACTTTCGGACGACTCTCTTGATTTCTTTTTGTCTACTTTTGGTCTGTTTCATGGTCGGAATTCATCCCCCCAAATTTGCCAACATAACTACAATACCCGACCACGATCATTCAAAAAGCACAGGCACGATACGAGGCAAAATACGAGATACGAAGAGAAAATTCGAATATACGACCATCACAACACGATTAGCGAGTATATCGGCAAGAAATACGGTGTTTGTGCCGTGATTCAAATGTTTTTCGACTTGTTAAACGAAAGTTATATAATATTTCAACTATTGACATGAAAATATATGAAACCTAATAATAACGTGGGGTTACTCCAAATTAGCAAAAAGAAAAAAGAAAGAGAAAGAAAGAAGGATATTTGAACTTTCCTTGAAACTAACAAACATATTGTTGGGAATAACGGATCCCCGAAAACCGGATTCGACACCGAATCGAACCCCTAAATCAATGCGGAAGACGAAGCTCGGGAAAAACACGCATCACCGATCGTAAAGCACACCACAGATTCGAGCGTATCTTGTTAGCCACAGATTAAACACCGTCGTTAATGGAGGAAGAGAATCCGGTCGATGGAGCCTTGAAGGGAAGAAATTGGAAGCCGTATGCCCTTTTGTTCTTCGGGGAGAAAACGCGCGGGAGAGAAGCGTACGTTGATTGTGCCAAAGGGTGTGTTTCTCTCTCTCTCTCCCTTTTATACCTTCCCTTCCACGGGCCCTATTCTGTGGGCCGGGCCCTTTTGGGCCCAACTTGAGTGGATGGGCCTTAAGCCCATCTCAGAAATCCATCATCTCCCACTCGCACATGGTGGTCCAAAACCAACATGGGCGGACGCCCTACTCAACCCCATCGAGAAAAATCCATCATAGACTTTCACTTAACATGGTGGGTCGAACATAATCCTCTTTTCCTCTCTTCAACATTCATACCGGTGAATAATCCGTGCGACCAAAGATACTTTGAGAGCTCGTTGCCATACATCTGTTAGGAATATATAGCAGCTCATAATGGGCATCACACTCCGAGTAGATTTAGTATGCGTACCCTAGATCAATCGATCACATTTATATCTCTCTTGATCTCTTTTAAACAATGATATATTTATTGTATTCACAATTATGATTATCACAAAGACAAGTCATAATTGGTTAACCGGTGAATACAAAACTACAATGTGATTCTCCAAAATCGATCTTCCTCTTTCCTTCAAACTCTCAATTTCAGTCCAGCTTGCTTTTCTAGAAATGCCCCATTAGATCGAATCACTCATGACCATTGGCAACATCCTAAGATAGCAAACACTAAATAGAAATCTTGAGAATAAGTAAGAGTCATGAGGGGACTAAGAAATTGAGGAACTCTCATCCTCAAGAGTCTCACACGACATAAAAGTTGAGATCAAACTTTTGCCACTCTTATTGGTCGTCTCATGCATACGTAGTATGAAATACGTATTACGGTATTAACTCCTTTCCCATGGAGCGTATGTCTATACATTTCAATACCGTACAGATGATAGTTTAGACATACCCAATGTCTAACTTGAGTTCACGTATCTACTCATTCACAAAATTCATCGAACTCACATCCGGCATCTTAGACGAGATAAAGTAAAACATGTGGGGTATTTTTACTTTCGGACATAGTAAGTATTATATCCTCATCTTAACACTCAGTTAAGGCAACATACGTGTTTTAAGCTTGAGCTCTCGATTATCACCTAGATAATAAGCTTATAAACAGTCTCATCTCTATTTATCACACAGTAAACAGAGGCGATTACCCGTGTGAGTGGGCTAATCTTATATCTGTCCGACATACTTCTCAACTTAAAGTAATGCACTAAGCATTAAGATGCATAAGGATTAAACAAAGATTCATAGGCATTAATGATGAAAACACAAATTCATCAAATTGTGAACATTTAGGGAAATTATAATATTCAAGACATCGGTCTCTACGCAATCCTAGAGATTTCATATGGCCACAAAACACATCTCTAGGTATTGGCTTTGTCATAGGATCTGCTACCATTCCATGCGTAGTATGTACTCTAAGTTCACATCTTTTCGTGCAACCATATCCTTGACAAGATTATACTTGGTATCTATATGTTCGGTCTTGCCATGATATTTTGGATCTTTGGTGTACACTTTTGCTGCTTGGCTATCACAGTTAACCAACAATGAATCAAAGCACTTCTAATAACACCTAAATGATCCAAAAATCTCTTAAGCCAAACACTCTCTTATACCTCGCCGATAATGCCACGAACACAACTTATATCGTGGACAAGGCTATACACTTTTGTCTCTTACTGCTCCAACATATGGTCCCATTATTTAGTAAGAAAACAAACCCAGAGGTAGATTTTCTTTCATTTAAATCTCCTCTCCAATCGGTATTAGAATAGCCTTTGAGTTACGAGATCCTTTTCCTTAATAACTCAACGTATAATCGCAGTTCCCTTTAGATACCTCAAGTATTCTCTTAACGGCTTTCCAATGTGCTTGACCTGGATCGGATTGGTAACTACTCACCATTCCAATTGCAAAGCATATGTCGGGTGTTGTACACATCATAGCATACATCAAGCTCCCAACAGCACCAGCATAAGGAACATGTTTCATTTGTTCCTTCTCTTGTGGAGTCCTTGGACACAGACTATGGCTCAATCCTTCACCTTTTTACAATAGGAGTGTCTATGGGTTTATAATCTTGAAATCTTAACTCCAAGAATGTATACAACATCACCCATGTCTTTTATATCAAAGTTGGAAGACAACCAACTCATGACAGTATCAACAAACTCCATATTGTTTCCAGCAATTATTATATCATCAACATATAATGATATGATCACAAATTGATCATTGGATCTTTTGATATATACACAATGATCCTCGTCAATCATTGTAAAATCATATGCCACTATGGCATTATGAAAATGTATATACGTTTGTCTCGATGATCGCTTAAGGCGATATATCGACCCCCAAAGTCAACATACCTTTTCTTCTTGGCCTTTCACTATGAAACCAGCGAGGTAGTTCCATATATGTTCCTTCCTCTAATTCTCCATTGAGGAAAACAGTCTTTACATCTATTTGATGTAACTCAAGATCCATACTAGTCATTATTGCCAGAATAATGCGAATCAAGGTAAATCTCTCTACAGGAGAAAATGTATTTTCATAATCAATTTCTTCCTGTTGATTATACCCATTCGCCACAAGGCGAGCCTAATGCCTTTCTATTGAGCCATCAGCCTTTCGCTTTATTTTGAGAACCCACTTGTTCCCAATAGCTCTGCGTCCCTTTTGGAAGATCAACCAGTTCACAGACTTGGTTTGACTTCATTGACTCCATCTCCTCTTTCATTGCATAAATCCATTTTTTCCTTATTAGGCGTTCGAGCCTCATTAATATTTCTTGGCTCATCCTCATCTTGTGGAGCAACCATAAAAGTTTCCCTTTCAATGTCAAAACATCGACGGGGAATACTTTGGCGACTAGTTCACCGTATGGGAGATTGTACACTTAGCACATCATTCCCCATCATGCTCCCACTTGGATTAGGTAATGATGATGTCGTCACATCAAGTGGTTGCAATTGAGAATGAGTTGAATTCAATTCATTACATCTCATATTACTCCCATTTGAACGAAGTCAACCGACATCATTATCTTAATCCAAGGTTTCAAATAGGGAGTTATTTTCCTTATTTCGCCCATCTTAGAAAATTCATCCACTAAGGATGTGACATCCCGTGATTCAAATTCAGTTATACTCCCACTTTCCTGCTCACCCATGAACACATACCTTTTTGAGTGTTCGTAGTGTCTCATGAAAATACTCTTATTTTCTTTGGGACCCAATTTCCCAAAACTTGTGAGAGGACTTATGAGTATAGACAGAACAACCCATGGCTTAAGAAAACTTAAGTCTAGTTTTCTAATTGTTCATAACTCATATAAAGTAGAAATAACGATTTGGAAGGCACCGGTTAAGTATATAGGCGGCGAGTTAACAATGCATCACTCCAAAAGGTGATAGGTAAGTTAGCATGCGCCATCATAGACCTAACCATTTCCGGTAGGGTTCTGTTTCTTCTCCCCGCAACACCATTTTGTTGAGGAGTATACGGAATAGACAACTGTCTTTCTATTCCTTTTTCATCACATAATTTTCTGAACTCATCGATAAATATTCTCGACCTCGATCGGATCTCAATGTTTTTATTTTCTTGTCTAATTGATTTTCTACCAGGTTCATAAACCTTCTAAAACAACTTATGCTTCAGATTTATGAGAAATCAAATAGACATATCCGAATCAAGTAGAATTGTCTATTAAAGTGATGAAACAAACAGCCCATTGCCTTCCTCTCACATTCATTGAATCACAGATGTCCAAATGGATTAAATGCCGAGGAAATTCAGCTCTTTTACCTTTTCCAAATGGTCTCCTTGTCATTTTCCCTACTAGGCAATGCTCACATATGGACAAATCAACTTTTTCAATATTGCCCAACAAGCCCTTTTTGGCTAGTCTTTTCATATGTTGTTGGCCCATATGACCAAATCTAGCATGCCATCATATTCACATCATTATCATATAAGATAGAAGACGTGAAACAAGGGGATAACATATTGACATCATCACAGTCAACATTTAGTACAATAAAACCATCTAGAAAGTGACCACAACCATAGTAGTTTGTATCTAAACACAAATCTACACATTTATTATGGAAGTTCATACCAAAAACAAGCTTAACCAACACTAAGACGGACACAAAATTTCGACGAATCTCCGGAGCGTATAGAACATTAAAGATGCGTCCACCTCTCATGTTCTATTGGTCGATGCAAATTCCTTTACATCAGCTCTAGAGTTGTTTCCAACATAGATCCACTTAGTTCCAGTTGGTACTCGTCGGAATTCCACGAAGGATTCTCTATCCTTCCCTTTATGGTCTATCGCTTCGAATCTACGAGTCCACAAAGGATTGGATTCAGCCAATAATGCAGAACTTGACACATAAGCAAAGTTCTCAAATGTACAAGAGGTGCATTCTTGCTTTGGCTCATGACGGTCGCGAGCATAGTGACCTTCTCTTGTCACAATGGTAACATCACACCCTTGACATTTTCTTCACTTGAGGATGCTTTCCTCTCTCTTGTTGGTTAATTCTTGATTTCTTGCAATAAGGACTTGATCCTTTGCATTTCCACATATTGAACGAATCAATATGCTTGCGCTTAGAGCACAAAGCCCTTTCGAGCTAGAACCAAAGCATAGCAAATGTCTATTTTCGGCTCAAATACCGTTAGGCGGTCCTCTACTAGCTCAAGGTGGTACATGGCATCCTTAAGGTCTTCCATAACATGGTCAAGAGCTTTTAATGCTTCTTGCTTTTTCAGCACATATTGAATCTTCATATTCAATATTTCACAATTATTGCCGTTCATATCAGCAATTACATTCTTAGTTCCGAACCATCGTTACGAACATATCGGACATACATGCACGAATAATTAATGCCTATCATTTATGCATCCCTATTTGCATAGACCCATCATATTAATAAATAATTTCAAGTAAGGCTTGAGAATCAAAAGGTCACTATGTTTCCAATCATCCTCCAAAATCCTAACTTAAAATTATTATTAATATAATTATCTTATGCAAATAAATCCTATGAAGTTACAAAAACTTCTATTACTACCCTGACTAATTACCCACAAAGAATCGCAATAGCGAAAGCGAGATAAAAATCTTAACATTCAATAAAATAACAATGCTTTCACATGATACAACTAATATATCGGTTGCTACATCAACAACAATCGGTAGTAATCATTACATAATCAATCAAAGAAATAAATAGGGAATGTCCCTTCTAATCTATCGCCATAACATCTCGAGAAAAAGCGAAGGCACATTTGCCAACCATGGAAAAACTTTTGGAGAGCATTCATGTCGCCTCCAAGGCGCATTCACTCGGTGCCATGTGGCGCTCAATCTAAGGGTTGAAGTTTTGGCCAACTCAATCCTATAAGTACTCTCTTACAAAAGCTTCCACCGGCCTTCTATAATCCAGGGACCTCGTTGACCTCCCATAACCGATCCAACACGCTTGCCATTCAGGTGGAAGAGTGTTCATCAAAGCCGGCACCTTCGAAAATCCGGCATAAGATAACCATTCCAGGATGATTTCCGTATCATCCGATTGACCTTGACCACATGTGATACTAAATTACCATCATGCCACCGATAATCGCCTAACTCTGTCATCAGCCTCTTAAGTCTTGCATTTCCCTCGTCCGTTCTGGATTGCAGGTATTCTTGCATAACGCATCATAGTTCCGCAACAAATGCGGGAATTAAAAATGGATCACTTATAATCCATAATTAATATAAGAGAAAATACATAATTTTCCCAAATTCATGCAACAAATGCAGAATTAAAAATGGATTACTTATAACCCACATAGGCATGACTGAAAAAGAAAACAAATTCCTTTTTTTTTTTTTTTTTTTTTTTTGTCAACGGTCAACGGTCAAAGTCAACGGTCAACGGTCAACGGACGGTCAACGGTCAACGGATGGTCAACGGTCAACGGGTCCACGGGTCGGTCAACGGCCGCGCGGGTCGGACCGGTCGGACCGACGGACCGGTCGGGCGGTCGGACCGCTCGTGCGGGGATGACGTCACGCGACGTCATCCGCACGTGCGGGCGCGTGCCTCGTTCGTCGGTTGTCGGGTTGTCGGTCGGGTCGGGTTGTCGGTCGGGTCGGTTCGCCGGCCGGTGACCGTCCGGCGAATCTCGTCGGTGACGACGTCATCGCTGCGTCATCACGTGACGTCACGCCGACGTCATCACGTGGCGTCATCGTGACGTCATCCTAACGTTGCAACCGTTGGATGACGCCACGCCGACGCGTCATCACGTGACGCCAGCACGCAGCGTCGGTCCGCGGACCGGCACGTGCCGGATTCGCCCGCCGGCGGCGTGCACGCGCCGGTTCGTTCGGGCGCGGGCGTGCGCGCACGCGCCGGGCGGCCGCCGCCGGCGCTTCCCGGGCGCCGCGCCCACGCGCGCGCGCCTTTCGGCCGCGCGTGTGGGCGCGTGCGGCGGCTTCCGGCGACGGTCGACACATCGCCGGACTCGTCTCGGCGTCGCGCTTCTTCCGGTGCCTTGAGAATTTGATTTCGACTTACGAAAACTCGAAAAAGGTCAAAAGCGCTCGGGTGTCGGGATTTTCGCCCGGTTCCATACGGCGAAGTGATTTCGCGAAAAAACAATCAAAAACATCGAGAATCGATCGGGAAAAACGTGAACTAGGGCTCGATACCAATGTTGGGAATAACGGATCCTCGAAAACCGGATTCGACACCGAATCGAACCCCTAAATCAATGCGGAAGACGAAGCCGGAAAAACACGCATCACCGATCGTAAAGCACACCACGATTCGAGCGTACCTTGTTAGCCACGATTAAACGCCGTCGTTAATGGAGGAAGAGAATCCGGTCGATGGAGCCTTGAAGGGAAGAAATTGGAAGCCGTATGCCTACTGTTCTTCGGGAGAGAAAACGCGCGGGAGAGAAGCGTACGTTGATTGTGCCAAAGTGTGTGTTTCTCTCTCTCTCTCCTCCCTTTTATACCTTCCCCTTCCACGGGCCCTATTCCCGTGGGCCGGGCCCTTTTGGGCCCAACTTGAGCGGATGGGCCTTAAGCCCATCTCAGAAATCCATCACATATTGTTTGGCTGCGGAAATTCCCATAGTCAAATGACGATACTAAATTTAGAGGGTGTTTATGATAAGTGTGGATTTCTATTTTTGCGATATTGTCACGAGTTTATGTGGAATTCAGGCTGTCCCGATCAAAGGTTTGAAAAGAGGGTTAGAGAGAAATTTGCTTTAATCACCTTTCTAATTGGTGGATTATATAAGCTGCAAGCATCGATCATATATAAAATCAACTAAATTATATTATTATGAGTGATGTCTATGAAGTTCAGTTGAAGGAAGTTTCCTTTTCTCCAAGCAGGAGATGCAGACAACATGATCATTATATTGCAAAAAAAAATTAAATTATCATCTATATTTTTGTGTCCATACATCGGTTTACACCCTCATTTTTTAAAACCTGTATTTTGCATCTTATGCTTTGTTGCTAGATTTCAACTTCTGTCTTCCCCCAAAGATCCTTCTTAATTTATTAATCGAAGTACCATCTTCTTTCTCAAACTGCCCTCTTCGCTGTATGTCCCTTCAAAGAAAAATGTAAACCTCTGTAATTCCTTCCTCTTTCATCCTCCTCCTCTCTCTTTTCCCCACCCTCTCAGCCACTTCCCGCCGGACTCGGCTACTGTGGTTGGCGCTTTCTCGGTCCGAGCCGTCATCCTTGGTGACGCAGCTATCGTACCGAGGTCCACGTGCCTGGAAACAAATTTTAGAACCTCGCCCTTGATCTCCAGGTTGTCATTCTGGATGGGCCCGGTTTTATCCACGAGGAGAGAGCCCAACAAGTTTGGGACGAAATTCTCAACTTCTTCCGTAAACTTCCTGCTGAACAGCAACTTTTGTTGGTCTCGATCATGCTGCGGAAAGTTTCTGGGTGTCCCACTACCTTCCCCACCTTCTCTCCACTGTGCAGTGTTCGTGCCAATATCAGTCGACCGAAGAATGAGATCATTTGCATCGTCACGTGCTTCTTCGGTCCCTCATGAAATGAATCGTACATTTTCTCCCTGATGTTTTCCCTCGTGAAATGAATCGCAATTCGCTTCTTTTGCAGCAAAAGGACATCTGGAGTCATTTTTGTGGCTAACTTTCAAGACATGGAGAAGTTGCCGGATAAGTTATGGAGATAAAAAGACAAAGAAACCAATATGGGATAGAGATCAGCTTTTTTTCCCCTTCTCCTCTGATTACCAAGCCGAAGGTAAATTTCATTATAAAGTAATTATAGAATATATAGTTATATATTTTTTGGATCATAGGACGAAAAATATTACAAATAAATATTTTTGTTGAAAAATAAAATTAATCTATGCATATAGAATTTGAAGTGAAATTTTCTCTGATGTAGCAGCATATTGGGCGCTATGCGAGCGTATTGTCTAGCACTGTATTAAGAAAAAGTAGCAAGAGTTTATATATAAAAAACAAAAAGATCAACTCTCAAATAAGTTTCCTTAATACCAAAGGCGAAGCCTTGACTTAGCGGAGTATAACGACCAATTGCATAGGATGGTTTTTGTGTGTGGGTTTCTGTGCATTTACGATCCGACCCATTTTAGGCCGCTTCTGTCTTCACCGGTGCTAGGAATCAAGGCTTCTTGGAGGGGTCTGGGTTCTTCACATCGTCGTCCACGTTGGAGGGCCCCTTGGTATAGAGCAGATCATACATGAAAACGAGCTCGATCTCCACGATTTTAAAAGCCGTCCGTGAACGTCCGTGAATCCATGTCATCGTTCACGAACATGCGCCGACTGTCATCCAGGTTGCCAATGTAGCAGATAAAGCCCAAGAAGAGAGGCTTGAAGACCTCGAACACCTCATGGGCTCTGAACAGAGTCGTGGCATCTTCTCGATTGGAGGTTTGACCGCTGTTCACTTGGACAAGCTCCGGAGCCGGAACCTCACAGGCCTCCATTTCGACCTGGTAACCCTCCTCTTCCTCTGAAGCACAAGCATCGAATCTCGAAGCTGGCCTTTGCTTGCCAAGTACAAACAGTAAATCCTCTCTGCAAATTTCATCAACCCCACTAGGATCATGCCCGCTGCTAACATCCATAGTACCTTCTCCAACAAGACCATGTAGTAGAGCAGGCAAAATGGGTCATAAACCCATATTATGACCAATTTTTAGTTAAATATGTCATGTATGGGTTAAGTGAAAGTTAAATGTGGGTCAGAAATAGATCTGAGAAAGTAAAACACAAAAATAAATGAGTTTGAATTAGAAAACCCACTTTGAACTCATGGCCTTCACTCTTTAACTTTATAAAATGCTTTTTTATTTATAAAAAATCAAAATTATAATTATTTTTCATATTTCAATTTTCTTTTCTTTTCTTTTTTTTTCCTTCCTTAGCTAGTGGCCGGCCGTGCAAGGCTCGAGCTCTTCGGCACACGAGCTAGAGGTCGCCGACGACTAGCGAGGCTCGAACTTGCTAGCGAGCTCAATCTCACCTCGTGGTCGGTCACCAAGCCGTCATTGTGGCGGCGGCCGCCAAAGAAGAAGAAAAAAAGAAAAGAGAAAAGAGAGAAAGAAAAAATAATTATTAAAAAATAAAATTATATTTTTAAAAATAAAATTATATTTTTAAAAATAAAAATTATATTTTTTTCAAAAATATTTTAAAAAGAATTATAAAAATTTTCTATTAAATTTGTACTGCATAAAATTTTTTAAAAAATTTGTATTGCATAAAATGTTTTAACAAAACTTTTTTTAATAAAAAAATCATAAAAATGAGCTTTTTAGGTTTAGTTAAAAAAATTTCATATTACAGTTTTTAGTTAAAGAATCATGTGCATGGTCTAATTCTTTATAAATATTTCAATTTATAGGTTTTTTTAACTTCTATTTATTTTTTTTTTTTACTATTTTTAATTTAATTTGAAGTTTTAATCCATTTAGCATATAGTAGAAGTAGGTTTTCTTAGAATATTAAGAGATTTTAACAATACGGGTCGGGTCGGGTATGTGTTGGGTATGGGTCAGGTATGGGTCGGGTCGGATATGTGTCACTTGATTTATACTACATGAATATGAGTCAAAACGGGTTAAATAGGTCAAATATGGATCGACTCATATTCAATTTGACCCAAATCCGACCCGACCTACTCATTTGATAGGTCTATCATGTAGTAAATATAACCCACTAGTCCTACCTGGATGCAAAGCCGCACAAACTGCCTCAACCATTGCTCATTGTCCTCCCGGATAAATGCGGTGATCGTGTCAGGCCCGCCTAAGTGGAGGAGAAGGAATGGCGCCTAGAATGCTGTGATCTGGCTCTTTGGATCGATCACCATCCTCATCTTTATCTTTTTTTTTTTGATCAGGCGGTTCGAGAGGATGCCGAGTGGGAGGTTCACGATGGAGTCGGCCAATATATACGCCATCCAAATCATGATTAGGATCCACTTCTTGAACTTGTATTTCCTCTGGTTGGCCAGAGACGCAAGGGTCACTTGGAGGAACACGCTGAGGAGGACAAGCGACCGCAGCTCCCACTCCTTCCACAGTTCATAAGGGTCTTCTCTAAGGTAGTGCAAAAACCCTGTGGTTGAACTCGGAACTATTACGGACCAAAGGAAAAGGAAAAAAAAAAAAAAAAACTTGGAACTGTCGGCATTAAAAGCCGCAAGGACTGGGTACGTTCTTAAACAGAGGTCAAACTTAGGAAAATATATGGAGAGGACACAGCAAGGCAAACCAGATGAGCCTTGAATTTACCCTGGCACCATCTCATTATGGAAAACTTGTCAAAAAAAGTCCTAAATTTATTACACTTTTATCAATCGACTCCTAAACTTTTTCACATTTTACCAATTGAGTTCATTTGGCCAATTTAACTAGAAATTGCTAACCTAAACACCAGTCGTCTTACATGACACGATTGGCGCTAACGTAGATAATTTTTAATAATATGTAAATATTTCTTAAATTTTTTTCGAAAGTTTTCTTTCTTTCGCCTCCCTTCTTCTTCCTCCAATCGATCATTGAACTTGAACGATGGCCTCCCTCCCCTATCACATTACGAGGAACAAAAAAAGTAGTACACTTTTCGAAACACCTACGGTTCAATACTCGCGACACTACCTTTCAAATGCATAACTGTCAAGCCATTCTCTGCATTTGCCTAAGGGGAAAGTAAAGTGACATAATTAGGTTCCGGCGTTAAAACGGCATGAGTATAATTTGCCTTGGTTGACAAGATTAGAATATAAGCCGCAAGTTAAAGTTTGGTTTCTCAATCACTAGTCATAATTCAAATCCTATGTACTTCAAAAAAAAAAAAAAAAATCTAACTCATTATGATTTTCACGCTATGTCCGGCACATATCACCAACCTAATGTGATTCATGTCGATGTCCGAGTCACCTATTTGGCTTGTTATAGCAAGTAAAGGCACACAAAAAGCCAATAGTTTGTTCTAAATGCTTACTCAAAGTGGAAGTGATTCCAATTCATTGAGTTAATTGCTTCGATTCCAGCAGAAGTATTTTATTTCCTCTTTTTTTTTTTGGTCTAAAGTATTTTATTTCCTTGAACGCTAGTCTTTGTGTCAAATCCGTGAATGAAATCGCCACTACAATATAACATTGCACGATGAGTGCGTTTATCTCATATCATGTCTCCGTCATATTATGTAGTTTGTGACCTCCATGGCCACAACTTTTCAGCCATGCCTGACCAATTGGCCAGTGGCGGGCGACATACGGCATTTCACAAGGAGGCATGTGGGGTACGACCGTCGCTAAACATTTCCATCGTCCGCATGCTAACGGTGGATGCCCCACCTCTACCTTAACTTGATTAAGCCCTCAACATTGCAAGTCAATGCTGGAAAAATACAACTAATAAGGCGCGCATGACAACCATTCTGTTTGAAATAGTTTAATGCAGAAATAGATTTTTCATTTCTATTTCTAGAAGAGTTTACAGCGAAAATAAGCTGTTTGATAACGACACAAAATTTCTACTCTAAAAATAGAAATTTGTTTGATAACGACACAAAATTTATTCCTTTCCGGACGGCGGCGGCGACGGCCAAATCGACGACCTTTAATATAAAAAATAAAAATAAAAATGATTTAGGAACAAAAAAAATAATGAATAAAATAAAATAAACTAAAATAAATCATAAAAAAATAAAAATATCATTTTATTTTAAAATTAAAATATAAAAATAAATTTATTTTATTTATTCTATTTTATTTTATTTTACGAATAAATTTATTTTAAAATGAATAAAAATAAAAAATAAAAATAATTTTATTTGGCAAAACACTCAAGGGAAATAAAAATAATTTATTTTTATTTATCATAAATAAATTATTTTAAATAAATATAATAAATTTATTTTATTTATTCTATTTTATTTTATTTTACGAATAAATTTATTTTAAAATGAATAAAAATAAAAAAATTATTTGGCAAAACACTCGAGGCAAATAAAAATTTATTATTTTTATCATAAATAAATTATTTTAAATAAATTAAATAAATTTATTTTATTTATTCTATTTTATTTTATTTTACAAATAAATTTATTTTAAAATGAATAAAAATAAAAAAATAAAAAAAAATTTTATTTGGCAAAACACTCAAGGCAAATAAAAAATAATTTTACTTTTAATAAAAATATTTATTTATTTATCATAAATAAATTTAATAAATTTATTTTTAGTAAACTAAAAATAAAATGATAAATAAAAATAATTTATTTATTTTAATAAATTTATTTTTATTTTTAAATGAATATATTTATTTTTATTTTGGGCAGAGAGAAGAGGCGTACGAGGGAGAAAAGAGTGAAATTAGGGTTGGGAGAAATCGAAGTAGAAAATTTCATTTCGGAATGAAATCTATTAGGAAATAGAAAATTTGATAAGCGTTATCAAACAAGTTTACGTTAGAAATTGTGCTGGAACAGGAAAAATCATTTCTGGAACAGAAATAATTTTTATCATGCACCCCTAAGAACCTGTTAAAAAACCTCAAAACGGGTTTTATTTTTTCTCTACCAAGAAAAAGGACGGTATTGCCACAATTTCTTTATGGCCCCCATTTGGTGTTAAATTTTAAAACAATCATAAAAGTGCCACAACTTTTGAAAAGTGATCATTTAAGCGACTCCCATAACTTAAACTTGTTGGAAAATCTTGTGTGGCTTGCCAAAATCACTTAAATGGATACTTTTAAAAGTTTTGATACTAAAAATTGATCAATTGCACAATGGTTGCTCTATAATTTATAGAATTAGCCTCTGTTTTTTTCTCCACAATCATACTATACATTATGGTGATGATCCCAAACCTCTGTTTTTGTTCGATCATGGAACCAGTAAGATCAAAGTCAAAAGGAGAAGTACCTTTCACTGATCAAAAAACTATTAAACGATAAGATATTGCATAAACTCATAAAATTAGGTCAAGGGATCTACACTAAGATACATAAGTTCCATGTCATACATTACATAGAATTGGTCAAAGCAAAAGAGAGACAATTGGGGGCATCGACGAAGTCGAGGGAAACGAAGGGCTCGGCCCCATCTGGAGAATTTACTTTTAGATGTAAGCTATATGTGCAGGAGGGTAATTGCAAAAAAGACAAAGTCATTAAACTCCTAAATAGCATTCCAAAAATGCCCAAATGCAAATGTGGGGAGAGAGAGAGATGTATTGGGCTAAGGGGCTTTGGAATTGCTAAATTTTAACTCAAAGGTCTTTGAAATTGTGCTGCCAAACACCTCAACTTTGACATAACTGCCTTGGAAACCCAAAAGTCTTAGAAAAACCGAGCTGAATGCTTCTATTATAATCCTAAAAAGATTGAAAAAGGACGTGGGGAATCGAATTTCAAATTTGACTTCCGTTTGTTATAAAAACAAAATTATTAGAAAAATGCAAGAGGGGCATATATTTTGTATTTTAACGAATTACTTATGCACATAAAATCAATGCTGCTAGATGGGCAGACTATATCATTCTAACGGACCCCAGAGACTGAATGACTGAATGGTCCCTGCTAGATTGGCTTAAAGGACAAAACGGATGGACCAAGGTGAGTAACTCCACAATTAAGACCGACAAATCCACACATGAAATTAATTCGTTCCCACCCCATTCTCCTGAGAAAGTGGGGATTTGAATCCCCTCCCCCTTTCCATGTTGGAAGAGTGTCCATTGGGGTAAATCGCTAGATTTTACATATAATGTCATTTTTTATAATGGTTTTTTTTTTCCAAGAAATTACTAGCCTCGGTTTCGCGTACATATTTACTTTATCAAAATTAAAATCTTACGAAAGTCCATTACGTTAAGGAGTTACTAACCAAAATCGTGAATGAGAAAAAATCACGAGCCCCTTTGAGGATTTACTAATTGCGGATGCGTAGGAAAGTTCGGCCCTATTTGGTAACCATTCAAACGGGTAGGATTCCCGATTCTTTGTTCCCAGAATCGGTTTCGGCCCATAATCACGTTTGGTAAATTTTTGTTCCCGGGAACAAATTTGTTCCGGAATCGTTTTGGACAAGAATTTAGAATAAAAAAATGATTCTTGATTCGAATCAGAAAAAGAATCACAAAAGTGGCTCTCTCTCTGCTCAACGTACCCTCTCCTGCTCCATGTTCTCTCTGTGCGAACCCTTTGTTTTTCTTCTCTCTTTTGCTCGACGTTGTCTGTGGTTCGTTCTTCTCTGGTCCGTTCTTCGTTCTTCTCTCGGTTCGTTCTCTCCACAACAACGGCGACGGCGACCGCCGCTTCTTCATCGTTGAAGCCGCTCGTTCAAGGTGAGTTCCCTTCACTCACAGGTAGCGTCATTGTCGGCTGATCTAGGTGACGGTTTGCTCACCATCACCGTCGTTCATCGTCGGGCAACGGTTGGCGGGAGTGCCACCGAGCTCTAGTCGGTGGCCGCCCACGCCAATCGGCGAGGAGTCGCTCGCCAAGCAACCCCTAGGCCCGTTCGGCGGGCGCTAGCGCCGATCTGGCCGAGGAGTCGCTCGCCGAGTGACCCCTAGGCCCGATCGGCGGGCGCGAGCGCCGATCGCCGAGGAGTCGCTTGCCGAGCGACCCCGAGCCCAAATCGGCAGACGCGAGCGCCCCCAATGTCTTTCGGTGCCGATTTCGGGATGATCTTCTTTCGGGATGATCTTGTTTGAAGCCCTTCGGTCTGTGCGATGATTCGTGGGACTCCCTTGGCTGTCTTGATGTTTTGTTCTTGATGGGTTCTGCTCTGTAGTCTTGGAAATTAGCAGACCCGTGTGTGCATCTTCTTAGGAATGTTCTTGTATTACGTTGAAGATCTCGTGTTTCCGTCGACGACGATTTCTTATGTGGACAAGTGCTTGTGTGAAACCCAGACCTTGATGAGCGAATAGGCCCTCAGAAAAACGGGGCTTTTCTCCCTTGAATTAGTGTTTGGTTTTCAGAAAATTTGAGAGGCAATCAAATGGCAAATGCCAAAGGATTTTGGGCAACCAAATTGACCGCAGCGTGTTTATGTTCTTTCTTTCGTGTATGTAATTTATCCAATTAGTCGTTAATATCCATGTTGATTGTATTCTTATGCGACCATGATATAGGCGAGGCAGCGATAGGAGGAGGAGGAGCGGGTAAGCAGCAGAAGAAGAACGGCGCAATAGAAGGAAGAAACCACAAAGCCCGAATTGACATTGGCAATCTCGTCACTGTTCGAGGCATCGAAGGCAAGGTGGTCGAGTGTTTTTTCAGTGATGCCTTGACCCTGTTCATGGTGGTCGAGTGCTTTGGTGAAGGCATTGATTAAGTTTCATTTGCTTTTTAGGGTGGGGGATACAATTTGGTTCCGTGGGGAGTCTCTGCTCAGAATCGATTGGTGCGGTGTGGGGATTAGTTGGGTTCGTGCGGTTTTGTTTGGGGTGAGGAGTGATTTTAAGGATGAAAGGCGTGGAGAGAGTGCTATTATGGTCCAATATGTGAATGATATATCTCCGAGCTCGCGATTTCTGCTTGGTTTTCTGTTTGTCAATACGGTGTGAATGGCATATAGAGTTGCTGAACTGGGAAAAAGAAACGGAGGAGGAGAGAAAATTTGTACTAGTTCATAGTCTAATGATAATTTCTCACCAAGTTCTTATTTTTTTGCATTTTTTCTGAAGTTAACATGGTTATTTGGATTATCCGTCCCGCCTGAAATTCTTTTCTTCTATTGGGATCTTTTTTACGGAAAAGGCTGCAAGAGTTTGAAGCCACTTTGAAGCCACACTTACTACTTCTCCAAGAGATACCATAGCACTTGAAGTAAGTAATGAGTCTAATATCAGCTCTCCATTTGTGTTTAGCTCTCTATATTACATATTGACTCCTAAGTTTATACTTTCCATGATAGTTTTAAGTCTCATCTCAATTAACTTATATGATGCTCAATCAAGGTTAAATGGCATCCCGAAAGAGATGTTCAATGCAAAATGGACCGAGCCTTTAACCAACTTGTTTGTAAGTTTGTTGGTAGAAGAGGTACAAAAGAGAAATCGCACAACTTCTACTTTTAACAAAGTAGGGTGGAACAACATACGAGCAGAATTCACTAAACAGTCGGAAGGGATACCAATATAACCTATTGCAGTTGAAGAATAAGGTGAACAAAGGCGAGAAGACAAGTATAGTAGTTTTAAGAAGCTCATTTCATAATCTGGTTTTGGCTGGGATAATGTGAATAACAAAGTTGTTGTCGATGATCCAAGTATTTGTGACTCTCACATCACGGTATGTTTTAAATTTTGATCATTTTGATATTATTATAGATGTAAGTTTTAGAAGATTTGATTATGTTATTGACATTTGTTATTATTGTGAAAATTGCAGGTCAATAATGGGTGGGCAAAATTCAAGAAGGATGGATTTCCTCAATATCCCCAACCGTGCATTGTATTTGGTGATACATATTCTACTGGAGATCATCTTTGTAGGAAATATCCAAGATTTGATGGTGTCAGATGAAGGTGATGGTGGTGGCAATGCAATTAGTGATTCAGAAGACTTCAGTGAACACCCCATTGATGATGACGTTTTTACATCCGACCATACTTCAACTCCCATTCATAACCAGCACAGGTTGGATAGGACTCCAAATGTCAAGAGGAGAAGAAATAGTAGCTCATATAGTATTGCAGACACGTGCAAAGCTATACAGGACATGCTCAAATCTAGGTCAAGTCAATCTAAGAGTGGATCTATTAGCTCACAAGTGACACCACCACCTGTGACACCACCACCTATAGACCCCTTCTTTATAGCAGTTGTGATTGATATCCTTATTAATATGAATGACTTAGACCAAGATCTTACAGCAAGGCAGTGGAGCGAGCATGTAATAGTGCCATATGGAGAGAGGCATTTGTCAGAACACCAGCTGAAAGGAGACATGGGCTTCTTCAACTTCTTTAGTGGATGTTGAGATGTGTTTTGTGGATTGCACGTGGTTGTACTTGATTGTGCGTTTAATTGTGGAAAGCCTATGGTTGTATGGATAAGATGGATTGTTTGAAAATTTTTATATTTGATTTGCTTTTACTTTAGAACTTACATTGTTGATTGTTATTGGATTATTTTCATCTCTCTTTATTAATGTTATTGTATTTGTGTGATAATATAGGTACCATGGAAGAAGGATCAAATAGCATGTCTAATGAGCATGTAGAATCAGTTGACCAATTCTTGGATGACGAGAATCTTGATATATTGGTAGCATGGTCATGCATGGTTGCGATGGACATGTCCATGCATACGAGAGAACCTATTAGGGACAGCAGACTATCGGGACCGGAATGGATAAGAGAGATTATTTGTGGACATTCAGATAGAATATATGAAGCCTTCAGGATGGAGAGACATGTTTTTCTGAACCTATGTGATTTGATGAGGATAAGAGGTTGGTTGAAAGATAGTCGGTATGTTAGGATAGATGAACAAGTTGGGATATTCTTATCTTTGGTTGGTCATAATAACTCTACTAGAGATTTATGTGAGAGATTTCAACGTTCAGGACAAACAATCAGCAGGTATTTTAATTTAGTGTTGAAAGAAGTTCTGAAACTTGCAAAAGAGATTATCAAACCACCATCCTTTGATATCGTTCCACCGAAATTCTTATGAATCCCGGGCATGAACCCTATTTCAAGGTATAGTTTTCATATCAATTTTGCATCATCAAATATATGTAGTTGATAATCTTTTCTTTTCATAAATTCATGTGATTTTTTTTTCGAAATAAATTCACAGGATTGCGTAGGTGCTATTGATGGCACCCATATAGATCCTACCGTCCCCACGTCTCAAGCAAATCCCATTTAGAGGCAGAAAAGGAACTACCACTCAGAATGTGTTATGTATTTGTTCGTTTGACATGAAATTTACTTTCGTATATTCGGGTGGGAAGGATCTGCAACGATTGTTGAGTGCTTTCGGCAGCACTTGATACTCCTAAATTGCAATTTCCTCGACCGCCACCAGGTATTTAATTTGTTTATAAGAAGAAATTAATTTTATGATTGTTTCATCGTTGCATATCGTAACTAATTTATATATATACATGATAGGCAAATACTACGTGGTAGATTCTGGCTATGCAGCACTCTTGGGATTTTTAACTCCATTTAAAAAGAACGGTATCATCTAAACGATTATAGGGGGAATGGAAGACGACCAAGGACAACAAAAGAATTATTCAACCATAGACATTCTTCTTTAAGAAATGTCATTGAAAGGTCATTTGGGGCATTAAAGAATTGCTTCACCATTTTGAGACGCATGCCTCCATTTACAATTAAAAAGCAAGCACTTATTGTAATTGCATGTTGTGCTCTTCATAATTATATTCGTGACCAAGACACGGGATGGACAAAAACTTTTCCCGATATGGAGATCCGGATTACCCATTTGGAACTAGAGAAGAGGAGGTTGTGGATGATACATCAAATGAGCAAGCAACGGAGATAAACATACTTCGGAAAAGTATCGCAAATCAAATGGCAAGGGATTACAATATGCCGAGATTCCATAACTTTATGTTTCCGACTTTTGTAATATTGTTATTAATTATTGACTTATCAAAGCCGATATTTCAAAGTTGAACAATGGACTAAGTTACTTCAGTATTCACTTATGGATAAGTTGTAGTGATGAGTTTCTCATTAAAGTCTTTTTTGTTTTAAAGAGTCATGTTGGTTTGAAGACTAATTTTTTGAAACATTGGGTGTTCGGTTTTGGAGAAGGGAATATATATATAGAGCGAGAGAGAGAGAGAGAGAGAGAGAGAGAGAGAGAGAAGAATCTTGGTTAAATTAAAATTAACATCCATCCATATTAAATTCAAAATGGATTAGATATTTAATCATAGAAATGTAAATATTTATTGAAAATAAGAAATCACCATGATAAAAAAATCTTATTTAAATATAAATAATATTGAAATTCTAATAAAAAAAAAAAAAGAAAATTTAAAATAACAACAATTTTCGTTTTTATTTTTATTTATTTATTATTATTTCTATATTTTATTTTAATTTCCTCCTATTCTAAAATAAATATTTGCTATATATAGAATACATATTTAATTTTGCTTTATAATTTAGTATTTATATTTATTACATATTTTAGGTATATTTAGTATAATTTATACTATGGTTTATTATTAACTATTTAATAAAAATTGATTAGTTAATATTTTTATTACTTAGTATAAATATAATTAATCAATGAGGGGTTTATGAGAATTCAATATCAAATTTATATTTATCTAAAAAGGTAATTAAAAAAGAATTGGAATATAAATTTTATGCTAGCTTACCAAACGCGTTTTCATTTTTTCTATTCTAGAATCATAAATTTTGTACGTTACCAAACGTGTTCTTTGCTTTCGAATCGGTTAAGAATGAATAAAAAAAGAATCGGTTACGATCGAATTAGCTAGGGAATAGAATCGTTACCAAACGCGCCCTTACTAACCATTTCGAGAGGGGACTCAAAGTTCTCCCGTCGCCACTTGGCTTGGCTTCAGGGCCAGGGGTATGCCTCTGGTGAACAACAACTTATACACGCGATTTCATCATTTCTGACTCGACTCCACAGTGCAACACGCACTGAAGTACGCTCAACCTCTCACCATCTCAACATGATGACGAGTTTACCTTATTTATCTCACTCAACTAAAACACCACGTTTCACCGAAGGACACATTCCACCTGAAACTTCTACTCCACGATCAGTTTGGTAATAATTGGTGCTCCGGAAGTCTGTACTGGCTGCGCTACGCCGAGATGCGCCATGATAAGCCAAACGTGGCTGAGAAGCTCTCCTCCTCTGCTCAGGCTCTCGCAATGTTCGTAGCCTTTGCACTGGCAAGCCGCGTGAACCAGCATCCTCACCCAGACCTTGCTGAGTATGTCCCACGTATCGACAGATCTCAACTGGTCGGAGAGGTGACACGCGTCGAACAGCACTGACGTGCTTTTGGCTCCGCGCAGCTTCCATGCGGGGAGGGGAGTTCTCACTTGAAGCAGAATATGGCAGAGATAGCGCAGATCTCTCGACACTCTGAACTTGTGCTGCTCTTTGCAGCTGCCAAAGCGGGTGTGGCCGCATGCCTCTTTCTTGAATAATTTATGCCTCCACCCGATGACGACTGATGAGATGCTGCCTTTCTTCCTCGACGACGTCATCAGCTTGTCGGCGAAGAACTTCTGAGCTTCGACCAAAGTGTCTTCGTATCGGACCACCCCTATCCCTATTGGCAACATGGAAGGATAGAATACTAAAAGATATAGCATGTACCGAGAGACCAAGGTACTCATTTTGGAGTTCCGGTTGTCTTCGTGTTGCATGCTGCCCCTGTCTTTGTAATAACAGAGCTCAGTGGCGATGTGCCAGATAAGGATGCTCTGGTCAAACTCCATCTCATCCAAACTCCATCTCAGATGATCGCAGTTCGACCACAACAGTAGTTTGCTTGCCTCCAGCTTAAGACTCGCCAACCCGCTCTTCAATTCGACGGTCTGTTCCAGACTTATGGCCATCTCCTTCAAGCGACGGAAGATTAATTGTTTGATTTCGCAGTCGAAATTTTTGTAACCGATGAAGAAGTTCTTCTCCACCACCACGTGCAACTTGGCTAACCTCGGATGGCGGAAGATGCCTTTTCTTTTCCTGAGAGATGATGTCAAGAGGTGGAACTGGGCCACGCGACTTGACCATCTTTGGCTCGCGCCGCGCCGGAGAAGAGCGATGGCAAACGAAATTACGGATCTCCCGCCTATCTGACGCCGCCAGTGGGGCATCCAATCGGAAGAAATTGCTTGAAGAAGCGAGTGAATTTCTAAAAGTATAGCCACACTCATCAACAGGAAAGTTATCCAGATGTCCACCGTGGGGTATTCCTTCTTATCTTGTAAGGAGAAAAATACCAACACGGCACACGGCACCGAGAGACTGATGACCCAACGGACGATGCCCCAAGCGAAGTTCAGCAACGGGGCCTTGGTGAAGAGCAGATCGTACATGAAACCGAGCTCGATTTCCACGATTTTAAAAGCCTTCCCCGGATCCATCACCCCAGCCATGAACATGCGCCGGCTGACGTCCAGGTCAACAGAATTGACGGTCAGGCCCACAAAGAGAAGCTTGAAGATCTTGAACGACTTATAGGCTTGGACCACGAGATCTGAATCGCTGTTCACCGAGATATCCTCCGGACCCGGAATCTGTGTGGTCTCGTCGACTCGGACCTGGTAACCCTCGTCCTTCTTCAGCGTGAACTGCTCCATTTTCCTTGGGTATATGGGACCGACGTCAGGACGCGGAAGCATCGAATCTCGAAGTCGACCTCTGCTCGCCAAGTACAAACACAGTGACCTCTCCGCAAATTTGATGAACCCCACCAGGATCATACCCTCCGCTAACATCCACAGTGTAGACTCCGACAAGGCCATGGAGTAGATGTAACCCGCTAGTCCTACCTGGACACAAAGCCGCGCCAACTGCCTCAGCCATAGCTCGTTGTCTGCCAGGGCATACGCAGTGACCGTGTCGGGGCCCCCCAAGTGGAGGAGAAGGAACGGCGCCCAGAACGCTGTGATCTGGCTCTTTGGATCAATCGTCCCCTTAGTTTCCTCAATGCTGGCCAAGCGGTGCGAGAGGACACCGAGCGTGAGGGTCGCAATGCAGTCGGCCAATAGGTACGTCGTCCAGACCACGACTTGGATCCAGTTCCTGACAATGGATTTCCTCCGGCTGCCCTGAGACGCAAGGGTCAATTGGAGGAACAAGCTGAGGAGGACGAGCAACCGAAGCTCCCACTCTTTCCATAGTTCGCGGATGTTTTCGGGGAGCAGGAAAAATCCCATCACCGAAAGGCGCAAAGATCGGGGCGGTGTCTCAAAAAGCGGTCAAACTTAGGATATGGAGAGAGAGAGAGAGAGCACAAAGCAAGGCACAGTAGCCTCAGCCTTGAATTCACCTCAGCATCATCCTTAGAACTGCCGCCATTATATAAGCATTAACTTGGGATAGGAAACCAATTCAGGAGCACCTATTTACCTTGCATAACATTACAAGGAACAAAAAAATAAGTAGCAGACTTTTCGAAACACACGCGACACATTATTCGCAACCCCACTTTGAATGCATAATTGTCAAGTGATCCTCTATATTTGCCGCAAGCAGAAGTAAAGCGACAAAATTAGATTCCAACATTCGTATTAGCATGAGTATGACCTACTTTAATTGAAAAGATCAAAATATAGGCTAGGAGTTAAAGCTTGGTTTCTCAATCACTGCTCTAAATTGAAATCCAGTGAACCTCACTCCAATCACTGTGATTTTCACGTTTTGTCCAGCACGCATCATGAGCTTGACATGACTCATATGGAATACAAAATTAACCAATTTAACTTGCTATAACAAGTAAAGTGACGAAAATGCCGAAAGAGGGTTATAAATACTCACTCCAAATTGAAGCAATTTCGAAGCATTGAGTCAATTGTTTTGATTTCAATGGATAAGCATATTATTTCCTTGAACACTAATATGCTTGCCAAATCTATGAACAAAGTAGTCAGTACGATAAAACATCCACGGGAGTGAGTTTATCTTACACCATGTTACTGTTAGCTGATGCGATTTATGACCCCCATGTTCACAAATTGTCATCCATGTCTGAATAGTTGGCATGAGGTGTGTGACACCGACTGGACATTTTTCTCCATTACTACATGATGTTTCACAATGATGCACGTGATGCCTGACGGTTATTGAACATTTTGATCTTTCACATGCTGCCTGCGAAGGACATGCAACTGGTGACCAACCTCTAGCTGAACTTAACTAAGCCCTCAACACTGCAAATCAAAATCTTCCTCCAATGCTGTACAGCGTTTCCTAATGCGAATCCTCACCTGTTGAACTCGGGCAGCGGGAAAAGAGAGAAGGAGATGTCGCAGCAAAAACAACTATCTTCCCATGGTGAAATAGACATGTGCATGCAAGTGGGTGGGGCGAGCCCGACCTGCGCAGGAAACCTCGATTCACCTTTGCACTTCTTATCATCCCTCGCGGTGGGGTCGATATTACAACCTCCAAAGCCTGACGCCTGTCGATTAAAAGGGAACGAGCAGTTAAAAAATTTAACGGTGACGACGGTCAATATTACCAATCTATACCCCACTAAAGACTGCAATTTTGTAGATTAAGACTTCTCATTAATATCAGAGACGACAGTAATGCCCACAAAACCAGCAAGCGTCCCATGTACAATGGCAAAACAAAAGTCCTGGCACTGCAAAACCAGTAATATTCGTATATGACTGGAAAAGAGAGACAATGATATTCGTAAAACAAGGATAAATTTTGCGCAGAAGGCCATCCCACGATCCTCGAAATTACCATGCAGCTGATGAGTAGTATAATTATGAAGAAACGAAGGTAAGCCTGGCGTAATTGCCCGGAGAGAATCTCTGTATCTTTGTGGTAAATCTGCAAGATGAAACTATAAGCGGCGGTCAAGCTTGTTTTCTCAAGTAAAAGGTCTATTTAATGTAGTTTAAACATCATGCACGTATTTATAAGGACCGATAAGAAATTGTAACTTTCAGAAGCCACATCGAATCTTCAAAACCACATGTGAGATTTAAAAATACTTGAAATTTAGTGGGGGAGATGAGTCGATGGGAAGATGAATAAAGTATCGAGATAGAAATCTATAATGGCTGGAATACGAACACGAGAGAAATGGCGACTCCATTCTACGAGAGAATGCCGGTGAGGCGAGAACTATTATTTGGGTATGGGTCACATGGCATGCATTACGATCAATGATAAGAACGAGATTTACATAGTTAGTAACATAGTTGATTGATTTTAAGATAGTGTGCACTAGGGATGAGCATCGGTTTAGGGTCAACCTTGGTTTAGCCTAATCTTGCCGGTCTTGGTTCGGTTCTCAGAGAGATTGAGTCTGTCTTTAGTCCTAAGATTCCTGAACCAACATTGTGTGGGTTGGTCTTCGGTCCTAGGAGTTTAGGATTGTTTTAACCTAGACCAATCCTGACATCTAATATATTATTTATAATTTTTTTATATAAAGAAAATCATAAAATAAACGGCGTTAACAATATTAAACAGTTCATTAGTGAGGAGTTCAAGTAATGTTACATTGTTATTTGATAACTTAGATTTTTAATATCTTTTACAATGTTAACAACCATAACTTACAAATTAGGAAAATGTTATTGTGAAGAGCTCTCACGGCGTCCAAAAATGCATATACAGTTTCTCACAGCATCCTCATGGCATTCTCTTTTAGTACTTGTTCTCTTTTGTCTTATTTGTCCTCATAATTAGTGCACAAAAAAAGGTGTGAAAAAACTCCATTTTTTTTTTTATGGTTAGAAGGCGACCTACAATGTAAATTGAACTTATTAATATTAAATTGTCAAAGAAAGACCTCTTTCTGGTGGTTTTATAAAAAAAATTATGATGGGTCCCATCGAAGCTTTTTGTTTATTTTTTAATTATTTAGATGATAATAGTGGGATTAATTTTTGGGGTTTAGAGGTTGGCCGGACCGAAAAGGCTGGGCCTACACTGAGATTTCTATAATAACAGCAGAAGAAAGTAAAAACCATTTGGGACTTGATTCTGCTTTGGTGGATCCCAAGCTCGAATGATCGTGGCCATTTGATACGGCTTTTGAAAATGAGGAGAAAATGGAGAAAAAATTTTGGAAATTAAACATATAGTTTGGCTGTTGAAATTCCCATAGTTACTAAATTTAGAGGGTGTTTATGATAAGTGTGGATTTCTATTTTGCGACATTGTCACGGAGTTTATGTGGAATTCAAAGCTGACCCGATCAAAGGTTTGAAAAGAGGGTTAGAGAGAAATTTTCTTTAATCACCTTTCTAATTGGTGGATTATAAGCTGTGCATCGATCATATATAAAATCAATTAAATTATATTGTTACGAGTGATGTCTATGAAGTTCAGTTGAGGGAAGTTTCCTTTTCTCCAAACAGGAGATGGAGACAACATGATCATTATATTGCAAAAAAATTAAATTATCATCTATATTTTTGTGTCCATACATCGGTTTACATCCTATTTTTTAAAACCTGTATTTTGCATCTTATGCTTTGTTGCTAGATTTCAACTTCTGTCTTCCCCAATGATCCTTATTAATTTATTTATCGAAGTACCATCTTCTTTTCAAAAAAAAAAAAAAAAAAGTACCATCTTCTTTCTCAAACTGCCGTCTTCGCTCTCTCTCCCTCCAAAGAAAAATGTAAACCTCTGTAATTCCTTCCTCTTTCATCCTCCTTCTCTCTCTTTTCCCCACCCTCTCAGCCACTTCCCGTCGGAGTCGGCTACTGTGGCTGGCGCTTTCTCAGTCCGAGCCATCATCCTTGGTGACGCAGCTATCGTACCAAGATCCACATGCGAGGAAACAAATTTTAGAACCTCGCCCTTGATCTCCAAGTTGTCATTCTGGATGGGCCCGGTTTTATCTACGAGGAGAGAGCACAAGAAGTTTTGGACGAAATTCTCAACTTCCTCCGTAAACTTCCTGCTGAACAGCAACTTTTGTTGGTCTCCCAAACCCATATCAATTCACGATTTAGGTTTAAGTTTTTTTTAATGGATTTATCAAGGAGTTGCTACTAATCAGTTTATGGTAAGTCAATTAGACATAAAATAATGGGAGAATTATTTTACTCATACAAACCAGAGATTTTGGGTACGAGGATCCGGTTTCACTAGATTTCTCTAATACCCTTTTGGTACCGTTTTTTTATTTTCAAAAATATTTTTGCGGGCAGCTTGGATTTATTTTTACTTAAATTTCTATCATGCAATAGGGTGATCACACGGGTGCTTAAACACTCAATGAATCAAACAAATTGCATCAAAAGAAATAAACACACAGAGCAAATAAATTTTTTGCTTTTTTTTTTTTTATCTCAAAATTAAAACATGCTCTTTAACTACATGACATTATTTTGCTAACAAGCTATTTCTAATTAAATGAACCTAACATGCAAACTAATTGACATGCACCTAATATTTTTGTGTTTTTTTATTGAAATTCGGAATTAGTAAAACCCTAATTAAACTATCTAAAATAAAAAAAAAACTTACTACTTTATTTCAGGGGTTAATTTGACTTAAACCCCATTCTATCTTAGAAAACTATTTTTAGAAAAATGAGATTATTTAAGTGTGCAAATATTATCTAAGCCTATCTATAAAAAAAAAAAAATTAATCCTAATCTATTCCAAAAAAAATGATTTAAAAGTGCAATCCTAAAAAATGCAATCCTAATTTGCTAAACCAACACACTCCAATGCAAGATTTGATTATTTTTTTTTTATAGTGTTTTTCAAGACAAGCAATTATCGGATAAATATTATATCTAAACTAATCAAGATATTCATCAAATAAATAATTAAAATAATCGAAAAAATAATCCGTTGTCTCACGGGTTAAATTAACGATTATTTTAACTCTAAACATCACCACATATATGAAAGTTCAAAATAATTAAAAATTTGATTCGAAGTCTTATGAGTCAAATTAATAATTATAATAATTTAACAATCGAAACACTATAGAAATGCCCAAAAAATTAATATAATTAAAAACTTATTCGAGATCTTATGGATTAAATTAATAATTACAATAATTTTGAGCAAATTCCTGCAAATAATGCCTATAATATTCAAATACCATGCTCCAATAATAACGAAACTTTAAAAAAAAAAAAAACCACCTAAGGGACTCAACACGACAGGCTTCCGTGCGATGGTGTTGCTGGTGGAGTGGCTGTGACACGGGCACTCGGGCGAAGGGCCGAGGGAAGGCGGACCGGTGGTGAAGGCATCGGGGCTGGGCTGAGCAGTCGCGGACGTGCAGCGACTGCAGGTCACGGAAGCTTCAGGTGGTTGGATACGGTGAAGGGAGGTAGCGGGTTACATTGGGCAAAGGCGCTGCCGGTGCTCGAAGGTAGAGGCATTGATGTTGGTCACAGGCGAAGGCGGAGGCGACGGCGTAAGTACATCTGGCGTTTGGCGTTGCAGGTCAGCGACGGGCTGAGGTGTAGCCTGCTGCTGGCGTCGGGGACCAAGAGGGCAGTGGCATGGGTGAGGCGAATCGGACAAAACGCGGTGATGGGTGCTACAGGTCACGGGCGGAGGCGGAGGCGATGGCATAAGGACATCTCGACAGTTGTTGCAGTAGGGGTGCGGTAGCGGTGGAGGCATGGCAGAAAAAGGACTGAGGCGCGACAGAGCAGGGGGGTTGCTGCTTCTGGCGTCGGACTGCAGCAGTGTTGCTCGGAGGGGAGTGACTCGCGATGAGGGAGACGGAGTCGCGAGCAGGTGGGTCGTGGACCAGCGCGGGCTCCAGGCGAGGCAGAATAGGAGCGACGGTGCTGGTGCAGTGGATGGCGCGAGCTGTGGGCGAGGCGGCTATTGGCGCCGACCGGCTCGGGTTGTATTAGAGTTTAAGTCAGCGGAAGATGACTTACCTTTATCTGATGCATAAACAACAATTAGCCCCGGAACGAATATTGAATTGTCGATAAAATACGAACAAAATTACCGCGTAAATACAATCTGTTCTCATAAAGAAGAAAATGGAACGCCTTGATGGAAAGGGAAGAGAATAAGAGAGTACATTCTCTCTAAGCGTACATTCTGTCAACAACAACGACCAACGATTGTCTTTAGAAGGCTTTAATATATCTCCCTTCATACCCTTTCAATAGTGTTTTTCATCCTAATGTATTAAGATGAAACGGTGCGTTCCAATCGGACCTCATCATGAACGTATTAATAAAATACTACAGGTTGCTGCTGCGGCGGCGAGGCTCGAAGACGGGGAGCGGCGGTGCTGTGCGGTAGTGGTGGCGCAGTGCTCGTGGACGAGTGGCGATGCCATGCGGTGGTTGGCGTAGCAGAGGCCTCGAGCAGCTGAGGCGGAGCGGCTACGAAGAAGATGCACAATCCCTGCTTATTCCCTTTCTTTTTTTTTTTTTTCTCTGCTGGCCTGCTGCACACGTCCCTTCCTTCGCTGTTCTGCTGTCTTCTCCGCCGAAGCTTTTTCTTCTGCTGCCTTGTTTGACTTTTGGCCGAGGGAGGGAGGTTCCCCTTTTCTTTCTTTTTTCTACTCTCTCTCACGCCATCCCTTTTTTACTCCACTTTTCGAATTCCTCCTCCCTTTTCTGTCTTTCGAATTGCCGTTCTCTTTATAGCGAAAACCTCTACTTATATTTAGAAAATTCGAAGCTACGCTTTCTTGATTGTGGAGATTAACATATTTCAGCCCTGATTTGCCCTCGCAAATTAGCACTTCTTTTCACTCACATGACTAAAAACGCATCCAAGTTCATTTTTTATTTTTGCGAATAGCTCACCTGATGAGCATCACTTATCGATATTTTCCGTTTAATTTATCAATTTAGCCGTTATTCTTACCGATTTTGGGTCTGGTTTCTATTTTGACTTTCTATTCACCAAGATTGAATATTTGTCAATGCAGTAATAGCTAGTCAAAATCCTCACTTTTCATACATAATCAATTAGATTGATTTTCTCTTTTTTTTTTATTTCTTTTTGTAGGTGTCAAAATTAATCCCTAATTTTATGTAATAAATTAATGACTGGATCGTTAAAATTTGTGTATCAACATGATCATGCTATGGAAAGTTTTTGGGTGTCCCACTACCTTCCCCACCTTCTCTCCACTGTGCAGTGTTTGTGCCAATATCAATCGACGGAAGAATGAGATCATTTGTATAGTCACGTGCTTCTTCCATCCCTCATGAAATGAATCGTACATTTTCTCCCTGATGTCTTCCCTCGTGAAATGAATCGCAATTCGTTTTTGCTATGGCAAAAGAACATCTAGAGTGGCAAAACTTGGCACGAAAGATATTTTAGTGTCAAAAGTTCGGAAAAGTACATTTAAGTGCTACTTTTTTTTTTTTTCAAAATTGGGACACCTGATTATCAAGTTCGGCAAAAGTGGCCAAATAAATTACATGGCAATTTTTAATAAAATAACTCACCTATGTGGCACGTCGGAGAGTTGAGTCGTAATGAACAACTAAAGCGACGTCACTTTTTATTTATTTATTATTCCTTAAATTTTGATTTTAATTAAAAAAGGGAGGAGGCTAGAGGCGAGGGCTTAGCCCTTGCCGTCGCCTCCCCCACCATTGCCAGGAAGGGCCGGCGATGGTGAGGAGGTGGAAGGCGAGGGCAAGCCCTGGCCTTCTGTGATTTGCTTATGCTTTTTTCTTCTTTTTTTTTTTTTTTTAATATTTAAATTTAGTTTCAAATTTAATTTAATTCATATTTATATTAAAATTCAAATTGAGGCAAAACGACGTTGTTTCTAGGGTTTTCTTTTACGTCGACGTGCAAAACGATGTCGTTTTGTACTTGTCTCGTCGGAAAAATAATACATTAGCATTTTGATTGGATTTTCTTGTTGTTGGCACTTAACCGATCAATTTTACTCCAATTTCGACACTTAGGTACTTTAAGTGTTCCCTATGTCAAATTTTCACACCCTAAGTGTCCGGTTCCCCTTCTTCTACATATGCCATGCTTAGACTCCTGTTAAGGGAATTGAGTTTCCATGAAACTACCATGAAATTATAAATGTTCAAGACATTAAATTAGGGAGCCATTTGATCCGGCTTCTCTAGCGGTCCATCAATAAACCCAATATTTTTAGCCCGCAATGCACGTCTTGTCGCCTTTGACCATGTTATATGGTTATCCCTAGTTAGCACGCATGAAATAGGTACACTTCTAGGTTTACCGGAGGTGTTGAGATGATATGGTAGAAATGGTCGACCACTATCTTTGCAGATGCTTTTGCAGCCGTATCGTAAACAATGCGGGTCAAATTGTTTAATGTATCTAAGTTCTTTGCTTTGATATCAGTGGTGGGTGGTATCAGGCCTTTTTTCTCCCTAAAAATTAGCTCTAAAGGTAAGGATTTATTTCTCCCTCACACAGCGGGTCTTGGGTTAGAGACGCAACAATCCGTAACTCTTTTGTATAACTATTGGGTCTAGACTTATTAACAACCTTGGCTCTAATATTATGAGATTTTGTATGACATTTTAAAATTTTAAGCTATTAGATAAATGCGTGGTTAATACCTCATTTTACTGAACTTTAATCTTGATTTTTTCCGGTCTATAAAACTCGCAGCTCGTTATGTGTTGAGCACCGTGAATTCACAGGCCGACTCAGCTAGCATGCCGAGTTCTCTCGTGAGCCTGAATAATCATGTCTTCAAATGCTTATGATTTGAGGTTGGAACACATGCTTTACTAGTCACATGCGAGTTTGAAAAACACGCCGTGGACAATTCAGCTGCAGCGATGGAGAAAAATTACACACAAACGTACAATTTGAGGGGAAAAGCAATATAATTTCCATGGAAAATAATAGAAGAAAATGATTTTGCTTTAGATCCTGTCCTACCTCTTCATCCATTTGAAATTTTGAATTAATGTTTCGTTACCTTTTACTTTTCACCAAATCTCTATGAACATACACAAAATTACCGAACCTCAAAGGCATTTTCCGCTTCCCTGCTGGTTTTTCTAACTATTTAGATTGATTATAAAATAATCAATTACGTATTATCAGGAATTTTCATATGTTAGAAAATATTTCGTGATAACCGTTACAAAAAGTGATTTTTGATTTGCTAAACTTTTGTTGTTGCTAGCCAACCCTTGATGTCTAAGTAATTTGCAAGTGAAGTTCATTTCCATATGTATTTTTTCAAATTTAGCTGTCAAACCAGAAAAGTTACGTCTAATTAAAAGATTAAAGACTAAACTCAAAGAATTAGTTGTAAGATTGCATTAGTTGTAAATCTCTGTAATTCCAGTATGAAGAATTGGTAGGAATGAATAATTTCAAAGAATTAAAGAATTAATATATGTTTTTGAGAACAATCTGTAAATCACCAAAGGGTATGGTTGTGATTTTGTGCAGGTATTTGCATTATTGTTACTCTTCAGAAACATGATGTAAAACATATATGACATTACTAACAAATTGAAACTAACGTAGATGTGGCCAAAGTCAGGTAACAATTCTGTTAAGGATAATTATTTGCTTGGTGAAGTCATTTTTTTGGCTAACTTTCAAGACATGGAGAAGTTGCCGGATAATTTATGGAGATAAAAAGACAAAGAAACCAATATGGGATAGAGATCAGCTTTTTTTCCTCTTCTCCTCCGATTACCAAGCCGAAGGTAAATTTTATTAAAAAATAATAATAGAATATTTAGCTATATATTTTTGGATCATAGGACGATGGATATTACTAATAAAGATTTTTGTTGAAAAATAAAATTTATCTATGCATATAGAATTTGAAGCGTAAGTTTCTCTCATGTAGCAGCATGTTTGGGCGCTATGCGAGCGTATTGTACTTTTATCAATCGAATCCTAAACTTTTTCACGTTTTGCCAATTGAGTTCATTCGACCAATTTTCACTGGAAATTTCTAACTTGAACATCGGTCGTTTTATATGGTATGGTTGGTACCGACGTAGACAATTTTTAATACTATGTAAATATTTCTTAATTTTCTTTTTGAATTCTTTCTTTCTTTTGCCTCCCTTCTTCTTCCTCCAGTCAATCATCAAGCCTGAATGATGGCTGGTAGCTAGCCAAAGGAAACAACCAGCAAGGGGCCACCTCGCTAGATTCGGGTGAGGCCGGGCGATCCTTGCTGTGGTTGCCTTTGGCCGTCGTCGCCATTGCCTAGGCCCAACAACCAACCAGAGGAAGAAGCATATAGGAAAAAGAAAGAAAGAAAAATCTGAAAACATATTAAAATATTTTAAAATTGTTCATGTCAACACCATTTGTTGTCAATGTTAGCCGTGCCATGTAAAATGGCTGACTTCACATCAGCGATTTCAAGCTAAAATTGGTTAGATGAACTTAATTGATAAAATATGAAAATGTTTACAATTAAATTGGTAAAATTAAAAAGTTTGGGACTTAATTGGCAAAAGTGCAATCTATTTATAATTTTTTGGACAATTTTCTGTCCTTAGAACGCCACCCACAGCGATTTCAAGCTAAAATTGGTTAGATGAGCTTAATTGATAAAATATGAAAATGTTTACAATTAAATTGGTAAAATTAAAAAGTTTGGGATTTAATTGGCAAAAGTGCAATCTGTTTATAATTTTATGGACAATTTTCTGTCCTTAGAACTGCCACCATCTTGTAACAATTAAGGGCATGTTTGGTAACCATCTAAACAAGTGCTCGATTATGATTTTTTGTTCCAAAATCAGTTTGGGACGAGAATCGCATTTGGTAAAATTTTTGTTCTTAGGACCAAATTTGTTCTGGAAACAGATTGTGAAGAGAATCAAGAATAGAAAAAAAAATTGATTCTCGTTCTCGGAACAAAATTGAGAATCAAAACTCTTCTTCTCTTTTCTTCTTCTTCATCGATCGCCATCCCACGATTGCCGCCCACCGCCGTCTGTTGCTGCACGTTGTCGTCCGACGAGCTCGCCGAAGGCTCTCGTCCGGCCTAAAAAAAAAAAAAAAACAAGAATAGGAGAAAAAGAGAAAAAGAAGAAGAAGAAGAAGAAGAAGAAGAAGAAGAAGAAGAAGAAGAATATGAGAAGAAGAAAAAAGAATAAAAAGAATAAAAAGGAAAAAATTAAAAGAAAAGGAAAAATTAAAAAATTAAAAATTAAAAAAGAAAACAAAAGAAAAAAGGAAAAAATTATAAAAATAAAAGAAAAAAGAAAAAATTATAAAAATAAAAGAAAAAAGAAAAAAATTATAAAAATAAAAGAAAAAAGAAAAAAATTATTTAAAAATTAAAATAAATTGATTTGGAACAAAATCAATGAATACGGTACCAAACACAATTTTATTCCAAAATCAAAAATTTTGTATGGTTACCAAACGCGTTCTTTTACTCAGAATCGGTTCTAGAGAGCGAGAATAAAAAATAATTATTTCGATTAGAATGCGTTTCCAATCGTTACCAAACGCGACCTAACTTCGGATAGGAATTGAATTCGGAAGGAAGTACATATCCCCCTCCCTCCCCCCCCCTCCCCCTCCCCCACCTGTTTACATTACGAGGAACAAAAAAAGTAATACACTTTTCAAAAACACCTACGACACAATACTTGCAACACCGCATTTCGGATGCATAATTGTCAAGTCATTCTTTGCATTTGCCCAAGGGGGAAGTAAAGTGACACAATTAGGTTTCGGCATTTGTACTAGCATGAGTATAATTTGCCTTGGTCAACAAGATTAGAATGTTGGCCATGAGTTAAATCTTGGTTTCTCAATCACTAGTCATAATTCAAATCCTGTGTACTTCAGTCTAACTCATTATGACTTTCACACTATGTCCAGCACACATCACCAACTTAATGTAATTCATGTCGAATACCAGAGTCACCTATTTGGCTTGTTATAGCAAGTAAAGACACAAAAAAGCCAAAATTTTGTACTAAATGCTTACTCCAAGTGGAAGTGATTCCAATTCATTGAGTTGATTGCTTCGATTCCAGAAGCAGTATTTTATTTCCTTGAGCGCTAGTCTTTGTGTGAAATCTGTGAATGAAATCGCCACTACGATAAAACATTGCATGATGAGCGCGTTTATCTCATATCATGTCTCCATCATCTCATGTAGTTTATGACCTCCATGGCCACGACTTTTCATCCATGCCTGACCAATTGGCCAGTGGCGGACGACATACGACATTTCACTAGGAGGCATGTGGTGTATGACGGTCGCTAAACATTTCCATCGCCCACATGCTAGCGGCTGATGCCCCACGCCTACCTTAACTTGATTAAGCCCTTAACATTGCAAGTCAAGGCTAGAAAGATGCAACTAATAAGAACCTGCGAAAACCTCAGTCTGACATTCATAACCTCAAAGCGGGTTTTCTTTTTCACTACCAAGAAAAAGGACGGTATTATTGCCATAATTTCTCTACGGCCCCCATTTGGTGTTAAATTTTTGATGCAATCATAAAAGTGCCACAACTTTTGAAAAGCGATCTTTTAAGCGACTCTGATAACTTAGCTTGTTGAAAAATCTTGTGTGGCTTGCCAAAATCACTTAAATGGACACTTTTAAAAGTTTTGATAGTAAATTGATTAATTACACAATGGTTGCTCTATAATTGATAGATTTAACCTCTGTTTTTGTCTCCACAACCGTACTATCCATTAGGGTGATGATCCCAAACCTCTGTTTTGTTCGATCACAGAACCAGTAAGATCAAAGTCAATAGGAGACGTACCTTTCAATGATCAAAAATTATTAAACGATAAGATAGTGCATAAACTCATAAAATTAGGTCAAGGGATCTACACTGAGATACATAAGCTCCATGTCATACATTAAATAGAATTGGTCAAAGCAAAAGAGAGACAATTGGGGGCATCGACGAAGTCGAGGGAAACGAAGGGCTCGGCCCCTTCTGGAGGATGTTGAGAGAGAGAGAGAGAGAGAGAGAGATATCGGACTAAGGGGCTTTGGAATTGTTAAATTTCTGTATCGGGCTAAGGGGCTTTGAAATTGTTAAATTTTAACTCAAAGGTCTTTGGAATTGAGCTACCAAACACCTCAACTTTGACATAAGAGCTGTATCGGGCTAAGGGGCTTTGGAATTGTTAAATTTTAACTCAAAGGTCTATGGAATTGAGCTACCAAACACCTCAACTTTGACATAACTCCCTTGGAAACCCAATGTCTTTTAGAAAAACCAAACTAAATGCTTCCATTATAATCCTAAAAAGATTGAAAAAGGACGTGGGGAATCGAATTTCAAATTTGACTTCCGTTTGTTATAAAAACTAAATTATTAGAAAATGCGAGATGGGCATATATTTTGTATTTTAACGAATTAATTATGCACATAAAATCAATGCTGCTAGATGGGCAGACTGTATCATTCTAACGGACCCAGAGACCGAATGACTGAATGGTCCCGCCAGATTGGCTCAAAGGACAAAACAGATGGACTAAGGTGAGCAATTCCACAATTAAGACCGGCACCACTAGGTCCAATCGATCTTATATACAAGAGTTCATCAATTTGTCAATCATCTGCTGGCCCTAGTAAGGACTTTTAGCTTCAGTGAGAGGTCCTGCTCATCCTGGCCTTTGCATTGACCAGGTTTGTTTCAGACACTACGTATGATTTACACTTGTGTCACGGTCCGTGAATCCTCCCGTACTCGTGACACTTGTGAGTGGCGCTTGGGATTATCTTGTGAAGAGTGTGAGGCGAAGGGTAGAATACAACGGGTCCATGGGAGTGGCGTCGGGGACGGTTGGTGCTAGGAGTTCTACGATAAAGGATCATATCGCTTAGGAGCTCAAGACGGGGTAGGCCTCCCGTGCACAAACCGGTTGGGAGCTGATGCCGCTCCCGACGAGGCCATGGCAGGCCGAAACCGGTTGTTGTGCTTAAAGAGAATTGCTACCTTCTTGGATGGATCGGACACCCGAGCGAAGCTGGGCATGTTAGGATCCTGCACGAAGAATTATTCACTCTATCGTTCGTGGAACAGCTAAAGAAAGGGCTGGCCTGGCGAATTCCGCTCGCTAGGCACCCGCAGGTCGTTTCTGAGGCCAAGGAAACTCTTGGCCCGTGACACTTGCGTGTAAGTTCTTGCCCTAGTGGATATCACCTCCCGGCAAGTATTGACTATCGCACGAACGCAGAGCCGATCCTACCGAAACAAATCCTCGTGGCCTTGACTTCTTGCTCACTCTCTGCCTCAGGCACGACTTGAGCCTTCTTTTGGCCTTCTTGAGTAGAGAACCAAAGAAAGACGAACTAGAATTGGAACCCGAACCCGAACACATCCGTCTCACCCAATTCTGATGCCTTTCATCGATTGAGTCGAACAAGAAAGGAGTAGTGCCAATGGTGCTTCCAAATAGTAAAATCAATAAGCAAACCTTGAACCACATTGCTTGCATTTTCGTTGTTGCACACTTGAGAGACGTGAGAGATAAGAGGTAAGCTCTTGGGACAACGTTATCGCAATAAGGTTTAAAGAGCAGAGACGCCAGCTTTTAGACAATGTTTGATGGTGTTTCGTTTAGCTTCTGCTGGTGCAACACCATCACTCGTTTGACCTTAGCAGCGGACTTTCAAACAACCCTCTTCACTCCTTTCTGTCTGCTTTGGGTCTGTTTCATGATCGATATCGATTGCCCCAAATTTGCCATTCTAACGTCAATATCCAAACAAGATCTGATGCAATATAGGCAACATACGAATTAAGGAGACAAAATCCGAATATATGACTCAACGTGGTACGGTTAACTTTGTACATTAGTAAAAGTTATGATTTGTCTTTCGTTGTGATTCAATTTCTTTTGGACTTGATAACTAAAAGTTATACATGATGTTCTACTGGCACAGGTTGAAGAAAGATACACGAATCACAGATCTAATATGAACGCGAATTTCCTCCATACTAGCAAAGAGGGGGAAAAAGAAGAAGCAAAAAATATTGAACTCTCCTTGAAACTAAGAAACATATTTTGGCTACCTAATTCCTATTGTCACTCCACGGTCAAATGACAATACTAAATTCGGTGGTGATTATGATACGAATGGATTTATTTCTGTGGCGCTATTAGAGAGCTAACCTGGAATTGTGGCTGTCCCAATCAAAGGTTTAAAAAGATGGTCGAAAGAAATTTGATTCACCGACCCTTTCGATAGGTGGATTATCTAAGTTGCAAACTTCAGGGATGTCTATGATTACAATCCACCAACGAGTAAGTGTGATCGTAGGAAGTCTCCTTTTCTTGATGTTGAGAAAATTTCAATCGTTCCTGACTTTTGTGTCCACGCATAAATTTGCATCTTCACTCTTTGAAAACCAAGATTTTGTAATGTTGTGCTTTGTTGCTGTACTCAATTACGTTGCGTATCCCACCGATGATCCTTCAGTCATTTTATTTACCAAACTAAACATTTTCTTCCCCATACTGCCAAAAAGGAGCCAGTTTCCATTCTTATTTTTAATATAAAGTAGCCAAAATTTTCCTGAATTTTCTTTAAACAAAGTGAAAACAATCTTTACAAGACAAAAAAAGGCAATAGGTAAGTAAAATTCCGTTGCCGGGACTTGAACCCGGGTCTCTCGGGTGAGAGCCGAGTATCCTAACCAACTAGACTACAACGGATTTTTTTCACATGATCAGCACTAAATCCAATAAGGTTTAGTTGCAGGAGAGCGACTACGCAGGGTTCAAGAGCCAGCGTCTGATAAATCCCTCGCACTCTGCTCACTGCCCGCCTTCCCCCTATCCGATGCAAATGCTCGTCGACATTTTCGATTCGTCTCTGAGAAGAAGATAAACGCGGAGACCACCCTCCACTTCGCTCTCTCCAATCGCAATCTGGGTATGGGCACTCTGTTCCTTCCTGAATCGAATTTTGTTTTCGTCAGTTCTGCTTTCTTGCTCGTTCCATGCTCAACCCGAAAGTTGTCCTTTTTCATCTCCTCGTTCCTTAGGACGAAATGGGTTTCAGTTTTTCATTTTCCCTTTTGCCCGCCCTTAGGTCTTTTCTTGATTGTGGGTAGATTGCTGAGGGCTTTGTTGGTCGGCAGAGTTGCAGTTAACCATCATGAACAAGAAAGCTCGCTGTATGGTTACTTCTGAAATTTTCTCGTTGGGAAAAGATTCATCAAGAGATGAACATGGTTTTAATTTGAGCTGGGAATTCCTTATTTTTGGACCGAAGCACTGTAGAAGAACAGCGAGACCCGCTGAAGTGGCGGCGGACTTTCTTGGCCGTCTGAGGTCATATGTTGTCCTCGAGCTGTGATTGTTGAGGCTGTCCATGATCCCTCGGGATAGAACATTGGGAGTGTATGCTGCAAAAATGCAAGTTATTCAATCTGGACAAACAAAGCTAGAGTTTTGTGTATTCTTTAGGCATAGTTTGGGCGCAGCATATGATCATTCTAGAGAATTTGATGAATGAGAGAAGTCCATGCTTGGTGCCGTCAGGTCAACACTGTTTTTATAAAGTGCAATCAGTATAAATGGATGATGTCAACTGACAATCTTTATGAATTGAGAGTGTTGTAACAAAGCCATTTCTTGACTGTCCATGTATAAATGGCTAAATGAAGGGGGATGGGGTATTTGTGATTTAGGTACCGTTAATAAGTGCAGCAAAATGCTACGCTACTCATGTTACATATTTGAATCTGTTAATTATATGCACTCTGAATTTGAACTCTGCACACAGATTGTCAATAGCTAACAAACTGAATCAAAGATGACTGTCTCCGGATTAACTGTTGGTCCATCAAAATGTTTCTTGATACCCGCTCGAGGGGCCAATTCCTTATCTGTAGACTTCCCAGCCCTTATATCTATTGCAAGACCTAAAGGAAAGTTCAGGTCCCTGCATGAACGAAGGTATTGCTCCCTTGAGGAAACTCTCGTGGTTTTTGAAAATGAACCATTCGGTTCTTTGCAATTTTCTTACCTTATTTATTGGGTTAGTTCTTTGAAATTTGCAGCAGACATCAAGCTCTGTTGATCAGGTCTGCAATGGATGCTTCATATAGTGACCCAACTGGTATCAAATGCTTTATCTTTTGTCACCAAAAAGTTAATAGTTGGATGAGTTTTCTTCTCTCCTGTTCTAGAGCTATTGGAGTATTAAGGTGTTATTTTGACAGAAGCAAAATAGTTAGAAACACAATCTTGGAAAAGCTTGTGAAAGCTGATGACTATTGTTAAAACAGAGGTGTACTTTGAAGTGATTAGAAGATTTTATGAATAACTTTTTGTTCCTTACTGTATCTAATATGTTAGGTCAATTTTTTATCATTTGATCTGGCTTTCAACTTTTGGATAGAGGTTGCTGCTACAGTTGCTTTCATTTGTTCAAAATGAATTAGGCAATGAGCTACTTCAAGAAAGCAGGATATATGCCTAGTTTACTACCATCTTTACTTTAAGCTCTCATACCTGTTGGCATTCTTTTATTCCTCAAAGTGGAATTTGCGTTGGGGAACATTTTCCAGGTCATTCGTTCCTCATACTATATGTTTCCTGATATTTAATATTTACCCTTTCCTGAGTTCTGTCGAACTATTGAGTCATGGCATTATAGTATAAAAACATGAAAATAGGCATGTCATTGAAACCCACTAGGACTAATAGGTCATTCTGAAAGGATCTATAGTACTTAAAACCATTTGCCCGTTGAAATGCTGATGATTTTCACATTGAGGTAGTTGATTTTTGTCATGGCTAAAAAAATTGACGTTTTATCAAGAAAAAGTTGAGCTAATTAATGATACGGTGTGTTGTTTTGTTCTTCACATCACTTCATTCTGTTTGACTGGCCTCTTCAGGTTCAACCATCTTTCCTAGAATAAATGTAAGGGACCCATATAAGCGGCTTGGAATCAGTAGGGAGGCCTCCGAGGATGAAATTCAAGCCGCAAGGAATTTCCTCGTCCAAAAATATGCGGGACACAAGCCCAGTTTGGATGCAATTGAATCAGCGCATGACAAAATAATCATGCAGAAGTTCTACGAGAGGAAAAACCCAAAAATTGATGTCAAGAAAAAGGTCAGAGAGGTAACTCAATCCCGCGCCGTGCAGGCTGTCCTGAGCAGGTTTCACACTCCGTCCTCAAAGTTCATAATAAAAACAGCTGCCACATTTTTAGTACTTGGACTTTTCACCGTGCTTTTTCCAACGGAAGAAGGCCCCACACTTCAAGTAGCCATATCCCTAATAGCTACCATATACTTCATACATGATCGGCTGAAAAGCAAACTGCGAGCTTTCCTCTATGGGTACGTAGATGACATACTATTAGTGTTGTTCATCGATTTCAGTCAATGACTCTCTAGCTATTTTTTTTTATTTATTTTTTATTTGTGTATCCTGGCCTGATAGTTAAATAGCTCATTCCTCACCATTCATATATCCGTTATTGTCAATCTGACTGCCCCATACGTTGCATACTTACAATGGATGACTTGGATTCTATGATTTGTCTCCATATGCAGGGCTGGTGCCTTCATTTTGTCATGGCTACTGGGGACATTCTTGATGGTCTCCATAATACCACCTTTGTTTAAAGGACTGCGCGGTTTTGAAGTGACAACTTCACTTATAACCTACGTTCTGCTCTGGGTTTCTTCTACATATCTGAAGTAGGAAATTTAGTGACCTTCGAGAACCCCAATTTTGTTTGAAAGTGGCCTGATATGAGAGTGTTCTTGGTTTCTTCAATCTCCAATTTCATGATGCCTCTTGATGGTATTTAATCATGTATCCATTGACAGCCGCAAGCCTCGTTCATTTGTCTTCTAACATCTGTTCGATGAACTCACTGGTATAGGATCAACGGTTTTGAGATGGCTGTTTTATCCTTTGGAAAAGGAAAATGATGTGAAAATGAAATATAGTGACCATTTCACTATGGTAGGTTTTTGCATTCCGTTGTGTATCTCATCTTTGTGCAGCATGATGTCGTGCGAGCAATGATGTTCGACGTTGTAGTATGCATCGAGGGAAGTTACAGCTTCATGATATTTGTTAAAAATTATGTGACAATCTGAAAGTGATTACTGAAGCAGTTTATTCATACACCAAATAAGAATCAGGCAAATCAAATTGCAAATTCAATGTATATGCCATTCTTAATATCTGTCATATTGAGTGATCTCCACGAAATAAACTCTCCGTTAGGGTGCTCGTAGTGAGTGTATTCTTAGTTCATCCGAATAAACTACAAAACTGCAAATTTTGAGTAGTTTCAAACGTGGGCTTTTACAAAACCTTAAGTCTCATTAGGTGATTATATTATTGTTATTTTTCTTAACTAATATAACCAGGGTACTTGCAACACTCAACTAAAATCTTCAAGATCAAAAGAACCTTGCCACAGCATGTGCAGGGGACTGAGGATGATTTGCTTTTTCGTGTGAAGGACTCACTCCATCGACTCAGGGTTGGCATGAATACACAAGCAAGCGTATCCGAAAGCAGGCGTATCCGATGAATTGCCATAACATATATGCTTATAAAGTGAACTAAGTGGCGATCAGTTTGAACGCTAATCCACATTACTGCAATAAAATTGACAAGAGCAGAAGAGTCGTATTTCCATATTCTTAACTTGATCTGATGCTAGTCTTTCATATTGAAAGATTCTCCAGCTCGGGAAACTAGCCCTCGTAGGGCACAAACGATTTGTTTTAGACACTAGCATCAGAGACGGTCAAAGAAAGCAGACTTCTGTGTACTTCATCACATCACAAATGGCGACGTGTTAAAGAAGGGAAGATGGAAGTAAGAAGATTGACCTGGAATATAATAAAAATGAGTTACCACAGCCAATTAACACCGTTTGAGTAATTATTCTATATTTACAGGTCGTATTGACAGAACAATTACAGGGGCGAAGCGAAGGCAAATTATTGCAATTGTCAATTCACACCAAGTCCTGGATAGACAAGTGCAACTACGCATGATCAGGATGAGGGTTACAGTACCCTTCATAAATTAGAATTAAGCATCTCCTGAAAAGTTTATCATGATATCACGGTTAGGCAGAGAACCACCTCCCAAATTCACGTTCACCATGAGCATGCACTTCAGATAGAGCTCCTACCACTGTTTTGGCATTCAGACAGCCACAAATCTATGTTTTCTGTGATCTGTTGCCTTACTTTGTGGACTGCATCTGGGGAGCTGCAGCTCTGGGCATTGCCTGAAAGAAGTATGACACTCAGACAATGTAAACTTAGAAAATTTTCTTTACTAGAGACAAAAGTATTTGAATTGCACGTGATATTTGCTTTTCTTAACTGCAAAAACACATTCAAACGGAAGTCATTCTAATTAAGCTGGCAAGGTTAATATCAATGTCAACTCCACCAGAAGTTAAGTGGCCAGTGGCTGGGAAAACTTTAGCAGGAGATGATATCAAGGGCTCAAGCCTCACTAATCATTGCTCGGTTGCCACGCCAGGAGGAGAAAGTCAACTGCACAAACACTATTCTCGAGACTAGGACTACCTGTTCTCAACAGTTCTATATTATTTCCTTTTTGAAATAATTCACTTAGTGCAGCACTTCATTTTCATCTTCTCCTTCTCATCTCTTCTAATATCAGGATACAGCAAACACTTGCTTTGTATTTTTCATTTCAAATTTCGTCTTCATAAGGGGGGAAATCATGAGTTTATTAAAGAAAATAATCAGATCATGAAACTGTCAGGTCCAGCAGAAGAGCCAAAATGAGAAGAAAATAGGCATGGCATGCGGTGATATCAGCAAGTTATTTGTACAAGAATCAAACTGCAAGTTCCATTTTCCACAGTGACGGCATTCAGTTCTGCTGCGATTCACACCACTGGAAAATGCAAGTCTTCCCAATTTACCAGCATACAGTAGTCACAACCATGAATATTTAGTAATTTAATGCAGCATTTTAGTAGATCCAATCTGCCCATACCTTCAGGGCTCAGAGGAGACTGTGGGCACCCTCGCATATCAGTTCCATGGCCGCAATTATGACAGGAGATGAGATAGGAAGGCACTGGCAACATTCAAAATTCAACAATATCTTCAGCATGAAAGAGAGTGACAGAGAGAGGTGGAAAAAGCATAAGCAATGGAACCCCATATGAACATGTAACTGCGGATGTACTAGACCTAAGAAGAACTACGTGGAAAGATCTCTGGCAGTTTATAGAGACTTTATCTAATATTCTTAACCAAAGACATTGACACACAAGGCAATTCTTCACCATCATTCAGTCTCACAGCACGACACCATAAATTGTTGTCCACGTAAACAACTATGAATACTATTGATATTTAAGCAAGAGAAAGATTAATATCAAAATGCATTGGGAAGTTTATTATGCCATCATCTTATGGAATGTGTGTGTCAAGCATGTTGCTAGCTTGAAACCACAGACTGTCTGAAATCATGTTCTACTCTTCACTGATTGAAACCAGTGGCTAACAAAAACTGGTAAATGGTCATCTGAAATCATGGGAACTTACTATCTGGTGAAGAGGTCTGTTTTGAAGCATGCCGCCATGGATCTTGAGAGCCATTTGTGAAAATTATCTTTGAGCCTGGCAAAGTTACACCTTAATGTCAAAAGGAAGCACACAAGTTTCTTTTTGATAAGAAGTATGTTGTATATAAAATGTGTGCCTATTTCCTGAGTCAGGAATCCTGACAGCTTCCACTTATAGGAAAAACTGTCACCTGAGGCTAAGATATTATTAGAGCACAATCAAGAGTTCGAATCTTGGCACTCTCCTATTACGTATATTTGTCTGCTCCCTAGTCATCTCATGGATGTGTAAGGCCTCACACACGAGGTGGAGTATAGAAAGTGCATGCTAGATATACATTATAAGCCTGTTTCTTGACAGCTTTAACTTTTGGGGCTCACAAATAGATAACTTTGATGAAAAAGCTATGTGCTGATTCCAGAATATGCTCATAATGTGTCATGCACTTATATACTTCATTCGGTTTATTGTCGCCATCATATAACCAGATACATTTTCAGCCCTTAATATGACTTTTCATTGATGCCCATCAATTTATGCAGAAAGGCTCCAACAAATAGGATTGCAAGCATAAATTGAAGAACGCTAATTACAAATACAGTAGTCTCAGCTCAATTGTCAGTTATAATCAGTTTACTTAAAAGAGTGCCAGACAACAGGAACAGAGACTGCATGAAACTCTTTAATATATTTAACAGTTCGGTCCATCTGGGCTTTTGTAATTGCGTGTTCCAGATTCTAGTGTCTGATATTATTTGTTGCCTGGCTTTTCATGAAAAGGATAAGCTCAATAATTGCCAGCTGGGAAAACCAAATCTCCTAAATGAAAATAAAAAATAGAAAAATGGAACATTTTGATTAAAGGAGCATCAACACCCACAGCAATGTCCAGTCAATTTTGGAGAGAAAATCCATATGATCCTTAGATGCATGGATAACAAAACACTAATGAGCCAAACTAGAAAGATTAGTGCTCAGACCTGCTATTCTTGTGCCTCCATAGTATAAATTTGTTGCGTCAACGTCAGGATATATTCCCTGGCCGAACACGTTCTTGCAAAGATCTAAATGGTATCTGTTGCAACACAAGAAATATAGACTAGGGTATAAGATTACACACAGAAAACTAATGAAACAAGGAATGAAGAGTATGAAGATGAGAACACCTTGTGTCAACTTTTGACGAGCGGACACTGTCATTGGAGGGGGCCACCTGAAAGTATGCAACTTCAGTGCAAACTTGGAACCACCACAACCGATCGCTCCTGTCTTCATTAAGAGCTGTATTCTTCAAGTGCTTTTGACTATAACTAACGCTATCTGCATAATTGTCTTTAACATATTTGGCGTATGCAGCCTGCATAAACATTTCAATTTGACCAAATAAAAATCAGAACAAAAGTGAGAACGGAAGAGCACGCCCTCAATTTGTTTTAGGCATCCCAGGTTTGCTCAGATAAAGCTTGCATCACAATAATACTGAAAATCTGTTTGTACAGCGACTCCACAGAAAAAAAAATTGTAGGCGAATGATGACAGATATTTAAATAAAGTAGATTAATTATTGACTATGATAAATTATTGCACCTGTTCAAGAAGCATCATTTGACACATATCACTCATAAATGTCTAATGGATATGTGTTGCTAAAAATTAGGAATCCTACCACATCAAAAGAGAAGATTCATTGGTAGATGGCATAGAAGTAATGGCAAACATCCTACTATCCAGGGAATAATATATATGTAGAGAATTCATTGCCTCAAGGAAACTCTTCAAGCATGCATGAATGATAACCATGCCTTTGATCCGCATCTCAACTCAAAAAAAAATCTACCAAAAGCTTTCAACTATGCTATTCTATTTGGCAAAGCTAGTAAAATTATATACAATTTGCAGTTGCACTATCAATCGGAAGAAACATCTTAAGAGGTGCAGATACCTTGGACAATTACTTCCATAAAGCTCTAGAATACAACAAAAGAATGAGGTTAAGGCAGGAAAAAGTTTCTTACCACCGAATCCTCACCATCCTTCTTAGCTTGAATAAGAGGGGAGCACAATTTATCAGGATTTCCATATTGGAACTGTGGAGGATGAAATATTTAATATCATTACCTAGCAAAGTAACAAAATAAACACAAATGAAAAACGATATGCTTACAGCTGTAACAGCAGCATCTGCCAGAAAATACAAGAAGTCACCATCGATCTCAAGCTGCAAAATATGAGAATGATTACTTCCAAAAAGAAGAGGGATAAAAAAGGATTCTACATTGCACAACAGCTAAACATATTTCTGAAGACATAATCGCCATATTAAGGAAAGAGGAATTCGAACCTCAGCAGCACCAAACAACTCCTTCAATGCCTTTCCATTTGACTGAAGCTGTTGCTCAACAAGTTGATTTACTTCCTGCAATGCAGCCTTACATTCCGCTCCAGCTGAAACACCAATCTAAAGTTGGAAACAACAGTAGAAAGTTATATTTAGTCGGAGAATATTTCCAGGTATTTCTCAATACAGATCAACTGACAGCAGCCAAACATCAAAATGCACCTCGCAATATAATCATAATCTTCAACTTCTTGGCCTTCTGGCAAGTAAAAAAGACAATACTGGCAATCAAGATTGTCCTTACCTGCCGGTCAAATTCAGGGAAATCATACACAGCTTGAACAACGGCAGAACTTGCAAGACTTCCGCATGTCAAATGAGGGAACTTAAGACGAAACCATGCACTGAGAGCTCCAGGATAGGAAATGCCAAAAACAAACCAGGGGTTTCCGGCATCTGTTCTATTGAGCTTCAGATTTACTGAATCCTGCACATAGTGTCAAAGCAACTTACTAGTCAGACCACTAGCAGACATCATGTGAAAGGGAGACTCACTTCAGCACACAGAAGTAACAACTTTCTAGAAGAAATGCTAAAAGTTTCATTCAAAAGAATCTAGCACCACTTAGCCATATTTAATCATTTAAAAAACTGCATCGATCGATAACGCGCAAAAAGTAAGCCCTCCTAGACCATCAAACTAACTTTTTGTGCAATCAAAACTTTCAAGATCAAGCATCACTTGCAAACACGTATAATCAAATTCATATCTGATAGTCACAGGAAGGATGGTGTAAAGCCAACTATTCTCGTAACAGCAACCCTTGTTTTCCAAATGCAGTAATATTCATCAGATCCGACACTTCAATCAACAAAAGCAAAGGCAGTTCATCCAATCGCTCGGAGGGATTGTTCTCATGTCATGTGCACAGCATGCAAATGATACCTAAATCAATTTCTTCCCCCATGTGCTAAATTTTCAGTCAGCTCTGCATCAACGTCTTTTTGTAAGTGAAAAAAAGGACACTTCGACCACATCCCAGTCATAGATCAAAATAATCCTAGTTTTGACGAGTAACAAGATTACTTCATTCATCTTTACCAAAAAAAAACAAGATTACTTCATTGATGATTTTTCCGAGTTTCAGATCATCTCTCTTGTGAAAATCAAGGTTTCTTTATGAAACTTCTATCACCATTGTCATTCATAGTTAATGACATGGTTAACAGATCTGAAAACTTGCCTGGTAAAATTGACGAAAGGAAGCCAAGTCGAAGAGTGCCTGTTTAGATGATAAGTATTTTAGATTTGTTGTGGTCAATGATTTGAAAGGAGAACTCTTCCCATAGTACCGATGCTCAAGTGAAACCACAGCAGCTCCAAACTTCTTTGCCAAAACCTGCATGAATTAACACGGGGAAATTTTTTCAAAGAATTTTCAAAGAATCACAGCTTAGTATAACCACAAAATTCCAAATCCTTAACAGGGTTTAGTTTTCAGATTTTCTCTCTAAATGTGCCAGTATAATGCTTAGTGGGATGCTAACCGCTTTATAGTGATTGATGATTGGCATGCTTATACTAGCCAAAAGCTAGTAGAACACCGAGCTAAGTAGCACTTACACTAATGTAGTCATTCACTATCCCATTACATGCAGATTCACCGCAGATTTTTAAAAATATTGGTCCATCAGGAAGCTGGAAGTAGTCGAGGAACTCATAGTAGCGCTGCGCAAATTGACGATGATCCTGAGAATGAAAATCCAATATCCAAGAGTTAGCAATATCATGATGCCCTTTTCTGAGGATCGCTATGAAAAAATCAGTTATAGTGCGCCCACCCCTACATTACATGTTGAGTCGCTTCACGAGAATCCACAATCAGAACCATGACATAACAACTTCAACTTCAACTTCAAAGTTCGAAGACTAAAAGATAAAAAGGGCGGAACAACTTCGGTGTATGTCCAGAAACACAGTGTAGAATCCGTTATCATAATCAAAAAACTAGAATCTGTAAAATTGTAATATGAGTTTTAGCAATTAACAAATATTAACAATACTTAAACACCAAACCCGTGCAAAACAGGGTCAAGAGCACTAGTTTAGATATTTTGTCAACTATTGGCCTTCTGTACTTATTTTGCCACTAACAATATGGTGTCATCACTCGTTTCAAGGAATGGAATCTTCGAATTCTCGCGTTTATTTCAACAGAGAAAATATATAAAAATTCGTTCGAGTTCATAATAAGTGGGTTGCCAATAAAATAGGCGGATGAAATTAAACAATATGCACAATTTTGCGAGGCCAAGATTTTTTAATTCAAAGTATCCAATCAATCGTTACCCCAATTCACAAGCAAATTGATCGCGTCCTCCAAACTCAATCAGTTCAAAGTTCAATCGGATTAACCTTCAAAAGGGAAGCAGTAATAGAGAAAAAAACTGATGGGTTTGCATCTCAAGCAACTCATCCCCAAGGACACCAACCTCCAAACATCAAACGACCAATTACACGCCAATCCACATGGAATCGAGCGAAACCAAAAACCAACATCGTCCACGCACACAGAGAGAGAGAGAGAGAGAGAGAGAGAGAGAGAGAGAGAGAGAGTACATATGGAGAGAAGTGATCGAGGGTTTGGTTGAACCAGAGCTCATCCTTGGTCAAGTAATATCCAACGTCGTTGCTGGAAGATTGGTGAAGCAAAGTTCGGTCCTTTACGTAGCCATCGCACAGAGCCACGAGCATCGACAAGAAGAGAGGAGTCAGCATCGAGATCGGGTTCATCCTAGTCCCCATGGAAGTCGCTTCTGCTTCTCCTCCTCCTCCTTCTTCTTCCTCCTCTTCAAAGAATCGGTTTTGCGGAGGAAAGGTTGGCTTTTCTTCGTTGTGTTGCCAGATGATAATCGGATAAAAATATCCTTTTTTTCAAGCTTCGACGTATCTCGACTCTACCTTATAAAAAAAAATAGATAAGAACATTGGAAGTTCTAAAATTTATCATGAAAACGCAATTAACTCCTAAAATTTTTAAAAAGTATAATTAAGTCATAAATCTTGTCACAGAATACAATTAAGTTATAAAATTTTCAAAAAATACAGTTAAGTCTTAAAACTTGTTAAAATTGTTTAATTTAAGTCATTTCATTAATTGCATATTTTGAAAGTTTTAGAACTCGATTATACTTTCAAGACAAATTTTAGCACTTTATTGAATATTTTGAAATTTTTAGGACTTAATTGAACTTTTGTGACAAGTTTTAGGATTTAATTACATTTTTGAAAGTTTTAGGATGCAATTACATTTTCATGATAAATTTTAAGATTTTTTTTTTCGGTAAGAAGTAAGAATAATATAGCTAAAGAACCAAGGAGTTACAAAGAGGCAGAACAGACATATCTAACAAAAATAAAAGAAAAATCAAACTTTAGGCCCAAATCTATCCAAAAGATTTTTCCGTCTCATCTCATGAGAAAGAAGAACTTTTGATCCAATCCCGATTCTACTATTAACTTTTTTATCTCATAAAAAATCACCAACTTTAAATATGGTTTTAATTTTACCTTAATTTTTTTTTGTATCATAAAAAGTTCTTAATTTTTACTTGAATCTCATATCCATCTCATTAATCATCCAAACATTTCCATTTCATTACTCTAGTTTTTTTTTTCCAAAATTTCATATAGAAGATGATCCCCTTTGGAGACGAATTTCCATATCAGCCTAAACGACATTTCATTAAATCTGAAATTTGGGTAATAAAGCAATTATGGTTGAGTTTCTTTAACTACTCTAATTCTTAAGTAAGTCTTCCTTCCATCTTGCTATGGGATCTTTGATTTTGTGCTCAATCTTCAATCTTCAGTACTTGGGAGTTTTCCATTTCTCGCAATCGAGGCACTTGGCTTGGGATGCTCGAACTTTTCACGCTGGGAGTTTTTCATCTCTTAACTGTCAAGAGAAATTTTGGACAGAAAATTAACGAGACACATTTGGAATTGAAGTAAAAATTAGTGGTTTTTTATGAGATAAAAATAGTTTATGGTAAAATTGAGACTAAATCTAAAGTTGAGCTTTTAAGGGTAGAATTAGGATTGAACCTAAAGTTGGAGGTTTGTTAAGATATGGGTTAATACCTTGAAAAACCAAAAATCGGTACATTTGTGACAAATTTACCCCAAACTATTTTTGACCATGAAAAATCCCAAATTGGTACACCTGTGACAAATTTACCCCAACTAAATATAAAAAATCCTAAATTGGTACATTTATGGAAAATTTACCTTAAACTAATTTATTCGACTACAAAAAAATCCCAAATTAGTAAATTTGCGACTAATATACCATCCGCTAAATTAGATTAATATTACAAAAATTGTAAAATGTGATAAACATAGCGTAAAATCCCAAATTGAAATTGTCACATGTCATTTAACTTAATAATTTGACAATAAAATTTAACGAAAATTAACAGAGGGTAAATTTGTCACAAGTTTAACGGTTTAGGATAAATTTGTGAAAAGTATATCAGTTTAGGATTTTTGATGGTCAAAAAAATAGTTTGGGGTAAATCTATCACAAGTGTATCAGTTTTGGATTTTTTAGGGTATTAACCCTTAAGATATTAGGCAAATAATTTACCATGTAAGGCTAAAAATTTCAAATACAAGTTCAAAGACTACATTTAATTCAACTTTCTCAATGGGTTTTAGGCTTCCAAAGCCTATTAAGGCAAATCTTTTTGAGACCTGTTCAACCAAATGTTGGTCTTTAGTCTTGGCAAAGCTAAAGAGCCCAAAGCAAATCCCTAGCTATCTTGAGTTTTTAGCATTTATGAAATGCTACTTCCATCAATGAAATTTGGCCAATAGCCTTTTTACCCTCAAAAACTTATCAAAAGTTTTAAATGAGGGCTTAAAATTCATCTTGTCTAAAATAAAGTTTTAAAACCATCAAATTAAGTTCAAATAAGGTCTTGTATTTGTTGTGATTTTACCTCGAGTATACCACCTAGGATTTGACTAATGGATTAGTAAGCTTAGACCCATACTAGGTTCAAGTTATTAACATACAAAATCCTTTCAATTAAAAGTTGCCACTAATCTATTTTTTGATAAGTTGATTAAAAACTCAAGTAAAGTATTAGAAGAATTACTTTACATCTACAAACTAGAAATTATGGATTCGATGATTTGACTACAATATATTACTTTAACACTATTTTAGCACATTTTCTCTTTTATTTAAAAAAAATATTTTGTAGGCAGTTTGAATTGATTTTAACCCATCAACTAATTTTTAAGATTATTATGTGGATGTGCAAACATTAATTTTATAGTCAATAATCCAAAACGGTACATGAATTGCAAGGAAAAGTGGTGAATTTACTTACCTCAAAGTAACGTAAGCATCTGCAAGATTAATTAGAAAAACACATATTTGACCTAAATATAGTTTCCAATTGTCACACAATTCCACTCAAATTTGTTTAGGGTTTTCTCTTTCATGAAAACTATCCTATATGTGATGAATGTAATGCAATTACTCTGAATGCAATTATTATAAGGTGATATGCAATTTCTTAATTAAATTATTTTGACGTGCACCCTATATGACATGTAGTTTTTATTGATTAATTTAGGTGTATTTGTCATATGTTTATTAATTTGGGATATTTCGTTGTATTAATTCACAAACATGAAAATTGTCGAAAAGTCCTAGACCTATTACACTTTCGCTAATTCAATCATAAACATTTTAATTTTGTCAATTAAGTCTATCGGTCAATTTTGGTGGGAAATTGCTAATGTAGATATTAGTTGTCCTACGTGATATAAGCGGCCCCAATATGGACAAAATTTAATAAAAATTTAATTTTTTTAAATTTTTTTATTAATTTGTTAATAATTTCATTTCCTTGCCTTTTTTTTTTTTTTTTTTTTTTTGGTTGAAAGGGTTGGTTACCCTCGGTTGGTGGTTGTGAAGCCTTCACTAGCCACGAGGCGAGGGATCACGACCCTTGCTAAGGCCAATGAGTGTGTTGCAAGCCCTATAGCCCGAGCCCTTGTCAAATCTAGTGAGGACCTGTAGCCATCACCCTCGGTTGGCTTGGGCTTCTTCTGCAAGCTTGGCTTCTTCGATCACCCTAAAGGTCAAGAGCTAGAGATTGGTAAGGGAAAATTGTCCAAAAAGTTTTAAATTTATTGTACTTTTATTAATTCAATTATAAACCTTTCAATTTTGCTAATAAAGTCATAAACATTTTTTATATTTTGCCAATTAAGTCAATCCAGTCAATTTTGATTGGAAATTGCTGATGTGGACGACCAACGTTGACATGGCAATTTTTGATAATATTTTAATAATAATTTACATTTTTAATGCTTTTTTTTACTTTACTTTTTATTCTTATTTTATGTTTTTGAGTTAGGGTCGTGATAGTTGAGGGCGAGACCAACCCTCGCCCGGGGTTGGTGAGGGTCGGCTAGCCACCCTCACCGACCTTCTCCAAAATCTTAAACAAAAAAAAAGAATAGTAAAAAGAAAAAAAAAAAAAAAGGAAAAAGCATAAAAATTCAAAAAATTATTAAATTATCATTACATATATTTTTTTGGAAAATCATTAAATATTATTTAAAAAGTGTGCTATGTTAGCCAAAATTGGCCGGATAGACTTAATTGGCAAAAAATAAAAAGGTTTAGGACTAAGTTGGTAAAATTGAAATGTTTCAAATTAAATCAAGTAAAAGTGTAATAGGTCTTGGACTTTTTGGACAGTTTTTGTAGATTGGTGAGCCCAAAGCTAATCCAACAGGCTATTGTTTTCCTTGCAACGTCTAGAGTGTTGTTATCTAAGTGTTGCAAGAAAAGCCTGAGCATGGTGATTGGGGTCAAGCTGTCCTCAAGGTTGTCATCAAGTTCTCCTTCACTTTATCAATAACCAGCCCACTTAAGGTTTGGAGTTGAGTTGCCCGGTTGCCGGTTAGATCTATCAAAACAGGTCTTAAATCCATCTTATTTAAAACATAAATGGGTTTTATATGGGTCATTCACATCTTGAAAATACCACTTAAATGGGTTTAAAAATTGAAAGGTTGAAACAAATGGGTCTTAAATAGGTTGGAATTAGAACTCATTTTCAATTGAAGGCTCATACTTTTCTCTTTTCCAATTTAGCCCTATAATTTTTTTTTTATTTATAAAAGTCAAAATTATAATTATTTTTTTTATATTTCCTTTTTCTTTTCTTCTTCCACCTTCCTCAACTAGTGGTTGGCACGATGACGATTGGCGATCGACCAAGTGAGGCTTGAGCTCATTGGTCTTAGGTGAGCTCGAGGTTACCGACAATTGGCAAGACTCGAACTCACCGATCTAGTGAGGGGGCCTCGCTAGTGTATGGCAAGACTCAAGCTCGCTTGATTTGGCGAGGCTCGAGCATCCCCGATTTGGCAAAAGTCGAGCCTATCGATGTCTAGCGAGCCTCGAGCTTGCCTGTAGTTGGTTGGCCGTTGTCGTGGCTAATAACTAACTAAAAAAGAAGCAAAAAAAAAAAAAAAAAGAAAAAGAGAAGAGGAAAAGAAAAAATAAATAATTAAAAATTATATTTTTTTAAAATAAAGGATAATTAAAATTTTGATTTTTTAAAATAAGAAAATAATTATAAATTTGATTTTTTTATAAAATAAAAAGAAAAAAAGAAAAATATTGAGTCATGGAGGAAAATTTAATCATGTTTTTCATACCAAACAGCTGAAAATATTTTACAATTTATTTTTAGATTTTAGGCAAAAAAAAAAAAAATTATTTAATTTTCCTGAAAAATACTTTTGAAAAATATTTTTCAAGAAACAAACGAATGCTTATTTTTTTTTAAATTATAAAAATTTTCCATTAGATTTTTATTGCATCAAAGTGTTTTAGCAATACCATTTAAAAAATAATAAACAATAAGCTTTCTTAAGTTTAATTAAATAAGTCGGGTATTGATTAGGAATGGGTTAAGTCAAGTATGGGTCAAGAATTTTACACTACGACAAATGGGTCATAAATGGGTTAAACAGTCGATTTGGATCGGATTATTTAAGACCCGACCTAAACCCGACACGACTCACTCATTTGACAAATCTATGGCCATCAAAGGTTTCAACCAAAACCACCTGGGAGTTCGCCCAGTGGCCACCCTTTTCTACTTGGAAAGGAGAGGTGGGGGGTTCAAATCCCCATTTTCTCGGGGGATTGGGGTGGGGACGATTTCATTTCGGTGAGTGGGTTTCAACTCACACGTCCTCTAAGGAGGCATGCCAAAAGTTTGAGAATGAGTGTTAGAGTAGGATTAGAGTAGGACCGACAAAAAAAAAAGGTTTCAATCAAAAAAGAAATAAAAGAAAAGAAAATGAAAAAAGAACAAATTAAAAAAATATTACAAAGTTAAAAAAAAAATTTAAAAGGTATTTAAATTTGTCCACATCGATCTTGGCTAAGCCATGTAGAATAGCCGCCACTGGACTGCATGTCTATGATTTTTTTTTTTTTGTCAAAATTGATTGAATGGACTTAATTGGCAAAATTTAAAAATGTTTATGACTTAATTGACAAAATTAAAATATTTAAGGTGAAATTTTTAAAAGTGCAAATAGGTTTGGGACTTTTTGAACAAATTTTCCCCATCATATGCTAAAATTGATCTTTGTCAAAAATTTTATGTAAGAAATAAAACTTCAAATTTGTGTCTCCTTTTATAAAATCTTTTTTTTTTGTCAGACCTTATGATATTCAAATGCCCTTTTCATCCGATGAAGTTTTCATTCTTAAATAGAAGGGTAAAAAGAAGTCTTTTAGCCATCGGTTTTTAATTATGGCAATGTTTTCGTGGAAAATGAATAATTTGAAGATTATTTTCCTAAAAATAATCGCTCGTATTACTTATAAAAATGAATAAATGAAAATATTTTTATCATCTATGAAAATGTGTAGATATGAATTGTTGTCGATATAAAAAATTTTCTTCATTGACTTTTTGAATATTCTCCAAATTATTCATTTTCTCAACAAATGAAGTTTAAAAGAATCTCAACCCCATACATTGTGCAGGGAACAACATAATAAAACATTTGGGTAAATTGAAAAGTTACTAGAGGCATGTTTGTTTTATGAAAGACATTTTCATGAATTGGTTTTCCAAACTGTCACATGTTTGGCTTACTGGAAATGGATAATCAAAGAAAAAGGTTTTACGGTAAAAAAAAAAAAGAATCATACTTAAAAATGAGGAAAATGATTTTTCCAATTTAAAAGGAAGAAATCGTTGTAACTCCTTTTCACGCGCATGTTCGCATAGTGTCAACCTATGTTCTCTCTAGCCTGGTCTTCACCGCTCTTTCGTACCTTCTATTTAAATACTTTCTCTGGGATCGTTCTTTGATTGCTTTATTTATTCATGTTTTATGGAATCGAGAACGATTTTGATGGGAAGTTTTATATGCACTGAGAAATTAAATTTGTTAATTATTTGCATTTTCTTTTTTTTTTTTTATCCTTTTTGACCTTTCTTTATTTTGATATTAAAGACATAAACTTCATATTTCATGTCGCACTATTAATATCTTAGACAAGCAATTTGATATCATCTTAGTATCTTCTATTTGGAATAAAATACAATTATGACGGAGAGGATAATTTTTTTAATATAAGATCTAAATATCTTCTAGTAAATTACTGAACAACTAAAAACCAGCCATTCTACTTAAAATTGATTTTGACAAAGAACATTTTCCTCCGTCAAGAAGTTTTTGCAAAATAAACATCCCAGGAACTGCAAGTCCAGAGAAATGGAGATACTTGATAGGCAAAATGATAACCATGTATTTATTGAGCAAAGAGACCCTTTTAATCAGATTCTCTCGTTAACATATGAAAAACCATTTTATCCCCTGTTGGAATTGCATAGTTTAGAATAAATAGTAATCACTCATTTTTTTTTTTTTCAACATATAGTAAAAGAGGAACATGTGATAATTAATCACCTTGAACCCTTCAACAACCAATTTATGACACTCATACGTGTTTAGGTCCTTTAGTATTACAAACCTTGAAAACAACATGACAAAGTACTTAATTTCACACAAATTATCAAAAGAAAAACATGTTGAGTTTGCTGCTGCTTCTTCATCCAGCATCAATGATCTTTTCTTGTGGATTGAAACTTGAGTTCTCAGAAGGAGAAGTTCATGATGTCCATGCTGAGGCTCTCCATCATCATGGTCTCCATGAAGCCGCAGTTGCTCACGGGCGCTTTGTTGAAGCTCCCGAGCTTGGGCTTGAACGGGCAAGAGGAGATGGGGAGGATCGGGATGTTGTCGCAGTTGCAGATCTCGATCATGTACCCGTCGGGGTCGTGGAAGAAGACTTGGTCCACCTTCACCCCCGCTTCCTCCACCACCGCTGTCACGTACCTCATTCCCATCTCTTGTAGTCTCCTCTTCACTAGCCCTACGTCCGTGCACTGTGTAAAGAAGGCCAAACGATGCTTATTAGATCAACGAATGCAACGAAAGACCACAAATTCTCGTCTTGTTCTAAGATTTCTTTTGAAACAAATCCTTTTAACAATTGAACAACTAGGACTACTAACTCAAATTCGATCGTGCCTTACAGTTCTCCCTGTTAATGGAGACGTATGCTGCATCAAACTTACTTGGAAAGACATATGGTTATCCTTGGGGTTGATTGGACGTGGCTCGTCAATGGCGTCGTTTTCCTCAATTGATGGGTTCTCAATCAAGTGTATCCCTATTCCATAGTTGTATAACCTGCATATCGAACGCAGAAAGAGCGAGGATCATGCTCATGCAGGCATGGCACAATGCAAAAGTGAAATCTTGTCTTTCATATCAATAACGAGAGAGAGAGAGAGAGAGAGAGAGAGAGAGAGAGAGAGAGAGAGAGAGAGAGAGAGAGAGACGGACCAAGCTCCATTGAAGTCGAAAGAAGAAGGGCGTTTGATGAGGACGAAGCCAAGAACGTCCTCGTAGAACCTCACCGACTCGCGCACAGACCGGCACATCAATGAGACGTGGTTCAGCGAGAGGAGAGGCAGTGCTTCGCAGCCGCCCATCACTTCCTCAATCTCCATCTTTGCACCCGTCATCATCTTCTCTCTAAGAGCTTGGTCGTCCCTCTTCAGCTTCTGATCCTCCTTAAAAAGTTTCTCTGCGTTGTTCTTCCTGTGGTCTCCCTCGAGCATACGTGATGAATGGAATGAGTGGCGATTAGTTCCTTTTAAAGAGAGGCCGTCACATTGCTTTAGCTTGAAAACTTGGCAAAATTTAAAAATATGGGCGAGAGGAACTTTCCTTGCAGATTCTCTCTTGGGAAAAGGTGGATGCCCTTCGTATCACATTATCTGATTTTAGTCTGGTTATCTTTTGTTTCGTACACACCATGGTGTAAACGTTTAATCCACACCGACCCTACTGAATGTAAGTTGTCTGTATTTCGAAGCTTATTTAACACGATGAAATTATATCACCCATTTATTTATATTAATGAAGTTTTCAAGGCTATCTTTGAGCACCCGATTGATCTTACCTAATGTAGCAACCCTCTTTTCATTGTCACACATGTCGAGTCATTACTGGCGCCATAAATGCGTGTTCGATATTGGGGTTGCATTGAGAGAATGCACGAGTGTGGCGATTTGAACTCATTTAAACCCTAAGCATAGAGGAAGATGTGCTTAGGACTTGAGCTATCCCTTTGAGGATAAAGTAAATTAGAGTTTAGTAGGTACATAAAAGATTACATCCTTGGTGTGGATACACACAAGGTTTTTGGCAGTGGTAAAAGCAATAGATTAGAACAACGCGTTGAGGATCTGGGATCGATCGAGTCCCCTGAAAGTTGTTGCAACTTGCAACTGACGGTGCAAGGTTCCAAAACCAGAGAAACTTCCACGATGCTTCCTCTTATCAGAAGATTGAAGCCCCCTCCATCATCGATCTCCCGATGTTTTTGTCGCCCAAAAAGCTCAAGAAGAATCCAAGAAGCTGAACAGCGACGAAGTTGCCCGGTCGCTCCGACCAAACACAAATGGCGGGAATCCCATTTTGCGTGCACACCTGATCTTGCACCACTCTAATCTCAATACAAATCGTAATGGTGAGAAAACAACTAATCGAGAACTGACTCGATTTGTCTGATGTGGTCATTTCCATCACTCAGTTCATTAATGCTTGACGTGGCATTGTTGACGGAGTAGTTGCTGACATGACAATCGAAGCTGATGTGGCGCCTGATATCTATGACGGGAGAGTAGAGAGAGTTGGATCAAAATTCCTCCTTAGGGCCTTGATTTGATTAGGTTACGTGTCACACAATTTGATGAATTCGAAAAATCATGACAAAAAGCATAAATTTTTAACCGCACCGACAAAGAAAATTAAGATTTTACTTAATAGTAACAGTGAAAACATAACTATACAAATTTAGCTTTTAGAGATGTTGATTTTATGGATGCTATAACAATAATTATAATTGAATCGAACATCTAGCTGGCTTTTGAATGAAATTTTGAGTAAAGAACAATTCACATCAGTAAATTGTGGACAGAACATAGTTAATTTTTTGTGTCCAAGAGAGTTGGCTATAAGGGTTCATTACATGCTTGATCTAGATGCGACCTACCATATGTCCTATTCGCAACGCACTATATATCATTTTAGGGGCCATGCTCGCCTCCTATGGAGCCTCACCCGATAAACACAGATAGAACAATTTGTATATATTGATACAAATAAGTCAGGATGAAAGGTTTTGATACCCTCTAATATAAACAGATGTTATATCACATACAAAAAGTGTTTAGTCCTGTTTATGGGCCAATCAGAAAAGTGAGCTACTCGACCTGGTAGCAACATAGGAAGCTCTCCTTATGGCCTGTCCCATAAGCCCTTGGGCCTCATATTAAAGTTGCTATGAGTTATCCTAAGATCCCTTATCCTTTTCAATTTTCATGTAGATAAAGTTACAAATGTACTGATCTTTAGTATAACTTCAATTGATACTATGAATTAAAAAAGCGCGATCTCTCCTTCAGTTAGATGATTTATATCTAAAATAACAACTATTGGACTGTGCCCGGATAAAAATGTACATAAATCCTCAACTTCTCAAATAGCGATCTTCATTTTCCAAATGTATTTTGCTTTACATTGTTGCAACTCGCAAGCTTTTGAGCTAGAACACTCCCTTGGTCCTTTCTTGATTGTATGGATGATCTTTTATGTACTTTAAAACATAATAATACTTCACGGTGTTGGAGACTAGCACCATCACCTATAGAGGGAATGAATAGGTGATTATACACAATTAAAGTGAAATTTTAAGCAACCGAGTTAAATATCACAAAAGAACAAGGTATGAAGAAAAACTTTGCAGTGATCAAATCTCTTGTGGGCAATAAACTATCAAACAAAATAAAAGAGAGGTTAAGTGATAGAAAAGATTGCACATAATAGTTATAGTAGTTCGACTTGTAGTAACCCTATGTCCACTCTCTCATGTTAATAGCTTATGAGTTGGATTTCACTAGAGAATCAATTAGAGGTTACAGTCAAGGTGTGCCGCTTATATCCAATAGCTTCTGTCCAAAGTTGGTAATGCTTATTCACAAAGCACACACTATGACACTATTCACACATCTCAAATAATTGCAATTTCAGCTTATAAAGACAAGTATGAAATATCAAAGCTCTCTTTGAACTTTGGATCTCCTTTTATACTCCTCGGTTTCCAAACCGACTGTTGGACAATACTTTGATAATCATTCATCCAATTAACCCGTTTGACCTAAATGATATAAGAAGATCTGATTATTGTTTGAATGACTAGATTAAAGTTTCTCTTGATTCTGCTACCCATATAACAGAGGTTGGGTTTCCATAAGTAGGGTTCCTCGTCATGAAAGAACATCTCATCTCCACGAGATTGTCACATGGATCACAAGTCCTTAGTATGGAATAATCACATTGATATTTATCAATTCTAGACAATCAATATATCTTTAGAAAGAAATTCAAAACAAATTACTAACCGTTGCGCTTCATATAATCTGATTCTAAATATCTTAATCATCTGAAAATACTTTGTGTAACGTTTGAAGAGGTATGTCATCTTGACAATACTCATGCAAGCTTTACTGTTGTCCTCATATAACTCAATTTGACATAATTCAACCATGTCTTGAACATAGATAATTAGAATGCCTTCATAAGTCTCTAGGTTTGATGATATTTAGAACTTTTTGATAAGACGAGCGGGTCTCTTAGTATGATTTTCTAAGTCTGTTAACATTCAGAACAAAGAGAATATCAACCGGAAATCTTATCGTTAGAGCCATTAAACATCTATAGAAGGCCTTATCAATCTTCAAAAACATATTGGCAAGTTTTCTCAACATACAGTGTCTCCCATTATGTTATTTTCGTCTTCCCTTATCTTTATGACTTCCCTTACCTTTATGACATATAAAAGAGAAAAACATAACGTTACGTGATGGTTCAGTTTCTTCTTTGCTCTCTCTCTCTCTCTCTCTCTTTTGCCTCCTTTTGCATTGAACCAATTATTGCATGAAACAAAAATAAAGATGTTTATTCCATCGGCGTCAACTAATCTGGTCGCTATCGTTAACCTTAGAACAGCTGGATATGTGGGAGCGGTAAATACAAAATGGACAATTCCTCGATACGTGTCGTCTAAAAATTCCTATCATCACATGCTAGATTGGATTCTTCGCCAACATTCAGCCATAAAAGGACGAAGAGTAAAGATATTAATAGTCAAATAATCACACACACACACACACACACACACACACACACACACACACACACACACACACACAAATTAATAGTAGTCAAAAGGGGGTGACTCCAACCAAATATTTGGCATTTGGTGCTGCCTTTCTCGTATTTAATTTAACTACTTTATAATACGATAAAATTCTGGCACAAAGAAGAGTTCTTTCCATGTGGGAACAACATTCGAGTGCGCTCATCGGAAACATCCTTAATTGTTCTCAGTTTCCTTTTCGCCGGCACGCGACGATCAAACATCCCCAAGGGCTTGCTCTAGTGAAAAATAAGGGCTACTCTGTGGTCGGGAATGACTGAAGAAGGAGGGTTCGACGACAGCGGTGGCGATTCGGTTCTGTTTGCGATCGACGGTGGTGGTCGATGATGTAAATAGTGTCCATACGCAGTTCGATGATGATGCAATTGGCCTTTCATTGGTGAGAAGTGTAGGAAAATGTTCTCCAATTTCTAGACCCGAAATCATTTCACTCATTTTGCGAGTGTGGCTTTTTCATGGAAAGTGATTTTCGTAGACCAACTAATTTTCCAACATCAAACGCCAAAGAAAAGATAAATAAATAATTTTCAATGAAACAAACTTCTGATCAAAATTAGATCAATGCTAGGGTGAAAGGAAATATACTTGTATTTAAGTCCAAACCGGCTACGTAGCATAAACATGATCTTAGCTTAAGTTAGTGGAATGATATAGAGTGTTTCAAAAAAAGTTATGTTAAGAATTTGGATTAATATCACAAAAATCCCAAATTATGGCCATTGTTACACAAATACTCGGAACTTATTTTTTTGTCACTAAAAACCCTAAATTTACCCATTGTGATGCAAATTATTTAAAAAACCAAACTTTTATCGGTGTGACAAATATAGCTTGAATAAAACTAAAATAAATGATATGCCTGTCACGTATGTATAAGTTTGGGTTTTTTCGTGATATAGAAGGGGTTAGGGCATTTATATCACATGAGACAAATTTAGGGATTTTTTGCGACACAAAAAAAAGTGGGGTATTTACGTCATAACGAGTACAATTTAGGATTTTTTGTGTTATACAATTTAGGATTTTTTGTGTTATTTACCCAAAGAATTTTCCAGAATGATGAACTATGTAAGAAAAATATCCTTTGGTTCCAAAAATTCGAAGCTGATTTGTGTATCTTGATGAATTTCAAAAACTCCAGAATTTTAATTGACTCAACGAAAACCCTGTCGATTATTTCAGAGGACGTAATTAAATTCGCAATTTCAAATTTTGCTACACGCAAGGTATGCTAGTATCTCTATGTATAGGGATCTCCACGTATGTATGAGTTTGGTCATAGGAATCTCTTTGTTGGGATGGAGCTGGCCAAAGAACAAACAAATGGCATCTAGCTAAGAATTTCTCAGCATGCCCTAATCAGACATATAAATACACACACACGTTAATAATTACTTGGAAGTATCTTGCTTACCTAATCCACTATGACCTTGAGCAGGTGACCAGTGATTATCTGTACATTACCATAGGCATGAGTATATCAATTTTGTCCCTTTTTTCCTAGGCGCTTAAACAAAAATGCTACATTACAATTTCACGAAATATTATCCGCCGAATTGTTGACGAAACCTACGTTCTTTTTCCCCCGACCACGTGTCACTGTCGGTGGGAAGGCACATGCGTGGATTCCGAAATTCGATCTCCACAACACAACTTTTTGCTCCTCGAATTTATCTTTTTTCCGAACTGCTATTATTATTATTATTATTATTATTATTATTATTATTATTATTATTATTATTATTATTATTCATTAATTTCTTTTACGCGACAAAAGTATTTATGACCATCGAAAGAGAGGACACATGCATGAACGCATGGCTTTCGCTAGCCACGTGGGGTGTCCTGCAATTCTTTTCCCCACAGAGTCAAAGTGGTCCTCCGAACTCTTGCAGCTTTTCTTCAGCTTTTCCAAAGGGAAAACCCAAAAGAAATCAAGAAATAAGTTTGACCAGACAAGATTCAATCGCATACAGATTGCTTATTATGAGTCTCCTGACAATATTTCTATTTCTTGATTTTTTTATTATTTAAAAATAAATTTGAAATAAAAATCTATTTGATAATATAATATAATTTTTATTTCTAAAATAGATTTCAATTTCAAAAATATATTTAAAGTATAAATCAAAAGTTAAAATTTTTAATTTTAATATTTAAAATAGAAATGAGAAATCAAAAATTTTCATCATTCACTCTTGTTATTGCCCATTGCCCACCAGTCGCCCATTGAATGCTAGATGCCTGCCACTCGTTGTCGCTCGCTGGACGCTTGCCATTGGCCACCCCGCCGACCCCCGGACTTCAACCATTCGTCATCAATCATCGCCATCAAATGGCCGTTGGTTGGTGGCCACTCATCGCTAAACGTTGGACGTTGGAGGCTCACTATCAACCACTTTGGACATTTGTCAATCGCTCGTTGCTTGCCACCAGTTTGTTGGATGTCAGCCACCTGCCGTTGCTCGCCGAACTTCGGCCGTTGGCCACTGGCTGCCAACCGCCGGCTGTCAAACTCCGAACATCGAATGCCAAAGTTCGGATGTTGGACACCAGTCATCGGCTAGTCGGATGTCAAACGCCGAACTCCAAATGTCGAATCTTTGGATCTTTGGTTGCCGATCGCCGAATGTCGGACTCCGGACGTCGAGACTCCGGACGTCGAATTCTAGACTCTCGCTGCTCGCCATTGATTGCTGGATGTCGGACTTCGGCCATTGGACGCCGATTGTCGCCGCTCTTAGAAATAGAAATTTTATTCTTTTACCAAACAAATTTTTATTCTAGAAATAAGAATTTTGAATTGTTATCATATGCGTTTTTTCTTAGAAACTCGTCCACGGAATAGAAATTGAGAAATCAATTTCGGCTATTCCGAAATTTTGTCATGCATGCCCTAACTGTAGTTCCTCGGCTTGTTGAGACCCCCACGAACATCTGAAATATTTAACATGTCGAATTATCAAAAGACATGTTGTATATTTCCGATGAGAGAAGAAAGGAAAACAGGGTCGTTTGTATTTTGAGGCTTCTATGGATTTTGTTTGGTGACCCGATTGATCAGAGCTCACTAGTAGATTGCATGTTGATAGCAACATAACCCACGGCTCGAGCAGATCCGATGGAACCGAAGGGGATGAGGAGACGACGGCGGGGACGAGGAGTCGACGGTCGACGGTCAGGTGAGGGGGTCCTCCAGGTTTCCCTTTTCGTGTTCATGAATGCATTTGTTCCAATCGGTTTTTGTTTTGAAACAAGTCTGGTAATGCCATTCTGGGTCGTTTCCGGAGTTCATGACTCAAAATCAAACTGAAACGTTGGAATCCTGTTGTTTCAATTACTAATCGAATAGAATGGAACCCCTTCCAAAAATAACCCATCTTTTTTTATCTTTTTGTTATTTTATTTGGGTCGGTTCAATTCAGTTTTAATTTTACTTCGGATGATTCTTTTTGACACTCTTATATAGCCAACAGATAATTTTAGCTAAAGAAGCCTCCCAAACTTCAACGGTGGGAAGATTACTCTCGCTCCTTTCCTTGATCTGAAATCACCGTTTGTTTAAGTTCTACTTCACCTCCTTTCCGGATGGTGGACAGGGCCGGTTAGGTCAATAGATCTATTCACAGATTATCATTAATTAATTAAATGATTAGTTACCACCCAATTGGTTCGTAGCTTTAATCACCGACCCACCATCAACGCCGGTTTAGGTTGCATGTTGTGTTCAAGCATCTACGAAATGAAAATCAAGAGGAGTTTTGCAGTGGTGTGGCCCATTTTGGTGCACAGGAGTTTTAATTACACAACACTTCGATTTGATGTGATTCCTTCCTAAATTCATCCCTGAAAAGAAAACCCCTCTCATTACGCGTCGATCGAGTCCGCCCATGATCGATTTGAACTGGCTCGGCTTTTTCCGGCGGCATCATTAGCATCCTGATACTGTTGGGTGTCGTCGGAATTCCTGACGATTATCTATCGTCCTCTCTTGCAATAAAAGAATTGGGGTTAAGAAAAGTAATCGAGGGTCACATGGCAAATGTTGCAATTATTAATTTTCTTTTGGGAATTGATATTATTTTGATTCCAAGCAACCACCACCATGTGAAATCAACGAAGGGCGAGGGCTTTTCATTAAATGAACAGTCGCATCACGCTACCATCGAAATAAACATGCTCACGAACTAAATATTTTTCCTTGTTCGAGAGCTCACCAACCTGCCCAATGCTTTCATAAATTGCAATGATGGGCCTCCCAATTCAAACCAAAGCACCAAACATTTTCAATTGCTCATCGAACTACCTTGGCCAAGCAAATTAAGAAGATATCTAAGCGTTGCTTAGCAAAAAAGAGAACATTAGGAGCTCCACCAATTCCATGTTTCGTAGATACTTACAATTACTGACATGATGTGTTGCGATATTGTTAGGATTAACCGCTTAAACACAAAAAATGGAGAGTAAATATGGAAAGAAAAATCGAGACATAAGGTTTATCCTTTTTTTTTTTGGTAAAGTAAGGTTTATCCTAATTGACTCTTAAACATTAAACATGATTACATCTATCATACAATTCCACCATAATTAACACTTTGCACCTCTCTATTAAGAAAAAGAAATTATAAACATTCAGTAATTATTTATCAGTTTAAGCTCAAATTATAAATAAAATATGAGCTCAAACTGTAAAAAGCTCTTTGGTCACTTGGGATGCTGATCCCACAACCCCTAAACTCCCACTTGCTCATCGGTGAGCAAGACCTCATATATTCCTATTGATGGGGAGTATAAATCATACTCCAACAATTGTGAATTGACATAGCTCAGATAATTGTCGACACCATAGCACGCAATATTATTAGTTGACATGGCACACACAATTATCTACTCTATTTGCTTGTGATGTGCGTGATCGATTGGTAGATCAGAGACCACGGGGAAAGTGGAAGATATTGGGCACGTATGAAATGCGGAGATGTACATAAGAGTCTTGTTATAAAAAAAAAGTCATATGTTGGGATATTCGGTATAGTGTGAGAGAGCTAATGTATTTTCATTAATTCATAACTCATCGGTATAATCTTTTTAAATTAAAGTGGGCCGTGCAACTGGGTATGTTGATAGGTCGAGGTCTGGCTTTTGCCGCGTGTTCCCGACGGTGTAAAAAAAGAAATTTTATAAAAATGGAAAAAGAGAAGAGAGCAGAAATTTTGGTTCGGTTGGCAGTTTTAATTCAAAGGCTCAAAACGAAGCCAGCAAAAGTGGCAATAATCGAAACCCAAAACCAACACCGACCAGGACTTTACAACCGTCCCTCTCTTCTCCCTATTCGCAGGGCCTTAAGAAAGTCATCCAAATCTTCATCGCCAGAGCTTGCCGGGGTTCGCTTTTCTCTCCCTCTCCATCTCTCGCGCCCATCCTCGTCGACTCCGCGTCACGTTCGCCCTGCATTTCGGAATCTTTCGCCACTTCTTTCGGGTTCAAACGTCGGAGGCAAGCGATCCCGTTGCCGGAATGGCGTCTCGCGTCAGATCCTGAGGGGGATATTGCGTGAGGATTCGAGTTCAACAGCCTGAGAGCCAACGGTAATTTCTTCTTTATCTTTCGTTTGGTCCAAGTTAATGAGCCAATGAGGCGTTGCTGGTTGAACGGTTCCAGTTCGTGTGTATTCAAATGATATCGGCTCTGCTTGTAGCTTTGGAGACATGTCATGAAAATTTGGTCGCTTCATGCACAATGCCATGGATCTTTGCGTAGATCTCAGACATTCTTTGGGAAGTGAATACTCCCAAGGTGAAAACATGTCTTGCTTTTTTTTTCTAAAGACATTCTATAATGTAAGTCAGCACGAGCGAAGGAGACTTTTTGACAGTCTGTTATGGGGACCATCTCAGAAAACTCCAAAATGGGTTCATTTAATAAAATATTTGCTAATCTAAAGAAAAAGAAACACCGCCCATTTCTCTCGGAGAATGGGAACTTGTGGCTTTAGATGTGCGTTTGTTTGACTTTTCTAAATTAGATGACAAAAGGAAGGAGCAACGTAGGAGGAAACCGAGTTTTTGTGCTCAAGACGAATTGATGCGGCGTGGGGGAGTTAGCTCTGAGCCATAATTAGCTTGTTCATTACAGGTGATGGTGGTAGGTGTAGGAGTTGGATGGGCCTCAGATTTCATGAGATCCCAACATCACTCGCTTTGTTGACTCCAAAACTACAATGCATAGTCGGACAGTGAAGTTGTGATGGGGTGTAGAACTCCGTGCTGTGTCGCAGGCTTTGTCGGAGTATTTGGTTGCGGTGAAGACTAATCTTGATTTCGGATGGTTCATAGACTTGGATAGTAAGAAGGTAAGCAATGGTGGCAGTCGACAGCCAGGAGATAACACCGGGGTCAAGTCCCTGTGAAGAGAAAATCTTTGTATTAGTTCGTCTCAGGCCCTTGAATCAGAAGGAAATTTCTAGGAATGATGTATCAGATTGGGAATGTATCGATGACAACACCATTATCTACAGAAACAATCTCTCTGTTTCAGAGCGGTCCATGTACCCAGCTGCCTACACATTTGGTAATTGAATCCCATTCATGAAGTTTTTTCCTTTCTTTCTTGAGCACATTTTCATGTTGTGTTGGATTTAGCTTCCTTTTGGTCTTGAGCCCATGTCTTCAAATTCCAACAAATGTTTCTAATGGAGGACTTGCATTTAAGGAAGCAATCTGTTCAATATCTCTTAGTGTTATGTGTCCTCCATGTTGGCTGATCTGCAGACAGAGTTTTCCGGTGTGATTGCTCCACAAGGCAAGTGTACGAGGAAGGAGCCAAGAAAGTTGCTCTTTCAGTTGTCAGTGGGATAAATGGTAAACTTTAACCTCTTCTCCTTCCTTTCGACAATGTTTTGTTATGTTGATATTTGCCTGAGATTGCAACCATCTGATGCTCAATGTTGCAGCAAGTGTTTTTGCATATGGACAGACAAGTAGTGGAAAAACATACACTATGAGTGGAATTACTGAATACTCAATGGCAGATATATACAGCTACATAGAGAAGGTAACAAGTCATATACAACCTGAAGATCTCCTCCATTTTCAATCGCAACTTCTTCCTCTAACATTTGCTTATTAATAAAGACATTCTCTTGTTTCTCAATAGCACAAGGAAAGAGAATTTCTGTTGAAGTTTTCTGCGATGGAGATCTACAATGAGTCTGTGAGAGACCTCCTCAGTTCAGATAGTAGTCCTCTGAGACTTCTAGATGATCCGGAGGTAAATTTCTTTGTACTATGCTGAGGAACTATGAGCTCATCCAACATCACCGTGAGAGCTAGCTCTTTTGACAGAGAGGGACTATAGTTGAGAAACTTACAGAGGAAACACTGAAGGACTGGAGCCACTTTCAAGAACTTCTTTCTGCATGTGAAGGTAAGGACTAAGGCTATTCAGTCTTGTGTTGGATGAATTTCTTGGTTGCATTCTATATCTCGCATTACCATGAAATGCTTTGACTGATCATTTGGATTTCACAGCTCAAAGACAGGTTGGAGAGACATGCCTTAACGAAGCTAGCTCAAGATCACATCAGATTCTCAGACTGGTAATGGTGAATTTTATCTGTTTTGTGGTCAATTCCTATTAAAATGTCAAAGATTTATTGCTCATTCTGCTGCCAGACAATTGAAAGTTCGGCTCGTGAGTTCTTGGGGAAAGACAATTCAAGCACTCTTTCTGCTACTGTGGTATGAATATTTAGTACTTAACTTCAACCTATAAACTGTTACTGGGAGAATATGATAGTTTCTTTTGGCTGCAGAACTTCGTGGATCTAGCAGGAAGTGAGCGTGCATCTCAGTCATTATCAGCTGGTGCGAGGTTGAAAGAGGGCTGCCACATAAATCGCAGTTTGCTGACTTTGGGAACAGTTATCCGAAAACTGAGGTTGGCCTTACAGCTTGTTTTTCGTTGTCTTCATCTTAGAGATCTTATAATTTAGTTGGACCATGTATTGACATGAACATAGAGCACCACTGCAATGTCTTTTCTGTGCCAAAGGTCCATTTCTTACACAATACTAATTTACCTGCATCCACACATGTTATATGAATAACAACATCATGAACAACCAAGCCTTCTCCCACAAAAGAGGACAGGATATACGGATCCTGTTATGCCATTGTGCTCTATTTCCTATCCTGCTTTCAGTAAAATCCTGATACCGAGCTCTGTTCACACTTTCAAGCCTCCATCAGGGTTTGTCATTGCTGCCTGTGGCAGGTTTAGTGCATGAGCTCCCACATGTTTAGTTCCATTTATTCTTGTCTGCCTACCTGTTGTTACTATTAAGTACTCAGAGCTGACAATGGGTTTATCTTTGCTCTTCTCTAGTAATGTCAAATACCACTTGTACCAAATGCTTGGGTCAATTCATTAGACATGATGTCGGCCAAAAGAATTTTTCTATCTGGTCTTTCTTTTTTTTTTTTTTTGTTGGGGGGTTTGGTTTCTCAGGCATAAATTCCACTGCATAGTTGAAAATTGTTGTTTTGAGAGTAGGGGATTAGTTTTCCAGGCTATTGACTAGGTTCTTAGCCTTCAGCTCCATATAGGTTACCATGCAGATTTTAGCATCAAGAAGATTAATTGCTTCAAAGCATAAGAATTCAAGAGACTCAAGAGTAGCTGTTTAGGTTTGTTTGGAGCAAGTTTGGACATTTCACATTTTGCTTTTCTTGTAGTGTTTGAAATTTGACTTTTATTGCACATTGAACATCTTAAAATTTTAAAACATACGAATATTGACATGTGTGGTTATAAACTCTTTTAATATATATATATTTCAACTTTAAGTATCTTTTCTTTTCTTTATCAATGTTTTGGAGGAAAAGTTTTTTTTTTTTTTTTTCAAAAGCCTTATAGAAATTCAAAGCAAACCATCCGTGATGATGTTTTACCAATTTTTCATCTTTGATTGTATGGACAGAACAGTTACTAATATTATGATCCTATAAGAAATAAGGAGTTGGTGGAAGTATTGCAGTCTTAAGCCCTCTTTTCTTTCAATTTATCATTGATTTATTTTTAAACTTTTGATTATTGATCAAGAACTATTTGAATGGCTCCAGCAAGGAAGAAATGGACATATTCCTTTCCGAGATTCCAAACTGACTCGTATTCTGCAATCCTCACTGGGAGGAAATGCTAGAACTTCCATCATCTGTACAATGAGTCCAGCCCGAAGTCATGTTGAACAGTCACGAAATACGCTATTGTTCGCAAGTTGTGCTAAAGAGGTCGCCACAAATGCACAGGTCAATGTTGTTGTGTCTGATAAAGCTTTGGTAAAGCATTTACAGAGAGAATTGGCTAGATTGGAGAGTGAGCTGAGAAATCCAGGACTAGCGTCTGTTTCATCTGATACTGCTGTGCTGCTTCGAGAAAAGGATCTCCAAATTGAGAAGGTGATAATTCTGCATTAAGGCTTTTAGTATTATAATTCGATGTTTCTTATATTTTTGAGGTTTTTCTCACTATATATGGTAAAGGGAGGTACTTGGGTGTAATTATCATACATAAACTAGGTGTATCTTCCAAATTCTTCCTTAGTACGCTGCTGTGTCAGAAAGTCTTTTATTTCTTTTATACTGATGGTGAATTCCACCAGTTCCATTGGGTTGAATGTTCTTCAATGCACAATACATGCAATTTCCATCTCAATCGACATCTCTTGACCAAGCTCATCCACTTGAAAGTTCATGTAAAAGTTGGGAATTTAACTTGGGAATCTAAGACTTAACTGAGAATTTTAAGAGCAATATCTTCACCTGCCCTTTTTGACCTTCCCCTGCAGAATGAAAATTTTCCACAATTGCAAATTTTCTTCATCTCTCTCACCGTAGCATGTCCCTTTGGACCACTTCTAACATTCTGCACCTTTGAGCAATAACCCACAGCTTCACCATTATGCTGTTAGCATTTATAGCTCATCAGCTTTTCTTTTTATGTTATTTATTTATTTTTTGAAAAAAGATAACTAGAGCTTACTTGAGCAAACCTTCTGATTTACCTGGATGTCCAGCGAACCTTCTAAGTTTTGCCATGATCCTGTCAATAGGCATCTACTTCAGAGCTAAAAAGCATACAAACCTTCACTAATTGTTGTAACTTGGCATAGAAAATTGGATGGCCTGTAGGTTTATGTGCATTTTCCTCTGCTGGGATCGGTAATAACATCAGCTGGTAGCAAAATCTGTTCTAATTTGTGAAGAGTTAACTATGCAGCTTATTTACCGGCCTTCTTAATAATTTTTTGTTGTGGCACTTTTAAGATTATGTTTGTAAAATTTCCATGTTGTCACCCCCTTTAAAGTTTGATGAACAGTGAAGCATTTTTTTGTCCATTTATAAATCAGGAAACCACTTAATTATTTAAAACCTTATTTTATGTGGTTGTATCCTCTCACAGCTCAAGAAAGAGATTGCAGAATTGTCTCTGCAGCGAGACCTTGCTCAGTCTGAGGTTCAGGATTTGCACCGATTGGTTGTGGATCACAAATCTTCAATTGCACAGGTAATTCTACTTTGTTAGATTCCTTGATGGATTTGCCGTCCTCAACTTATAACACCAATTATTCCTCAATGAATCGTCTGTTGATTTAATACTTCAGGTGGATGCATGCAGTGATTACCCTAAACTTCGTGTGCGAGGTTCATGGGAACTCAAGAGCCCAATTTTAGATACTCAAAACCGAGCAGATAATGAGTATTTGGATGTTGGTATCTTAACAATTGATTCATGTCAATATTCAGATCAACACAGTAGGAGTGACTTAGATGGGCATATGATCCACATTCCCGACTTCGAAGAGAACTCTTTACTCTTGGACCCCTCTTCACAGCTCTCAATTCGGATATCTCACTCCAGGCGAAATAGCATATGTCCAGAGGACATTGGAGAGTACACTGATGAAAATTCTGAGGACTTTTGCAGAGAAGTACGCTGCATTGAGATGGAAAAGCCGAACTCGAACTGCCATGGAAATGGTGGTATGTCATCAGTGGAGGAGATGGCAGGCATCTCAGACTATATTGTGGTTGAGGAAGGTGATGTAGAAAAAGAGAAATTGGGATCACCAACTTTGGAGGAAGCTAGACAGTTAGACAGTGTCCATCAAGAATATGTAGAACCTTCTCTTGAAAAAGCATATTTGATGATGCAGGAGAAAGAGTTACCTACATCCAGAAGTTTCAAGCTAGTCAGGAGTAGAAGTTGTGAGTCAGGCCTTACAAATATTTCATTTTCAATTGAGGAGATGGAGATAAACCATAGCACACCTCCCCTTCGATATGAAAAAGAATGTCCTGGAAGACCTGAGGGATGTCAGAGAAAGTTTCCTTCACTGAAGTGTGTGTCCAAAGAAAATTTGTCTGGTAGTGGTTCTCATAATTCACTGGAGGATTCTTTGGATTATGAGCTTCAAGCAGATAAAGTCGGGCAGCTGATAAATGTGACAGCAGTATGGATTCCGCTTCTGAATTAGAGGAGTCCATTGCTCAGCAGGAGGATCAACCTAGTCAGCATGGGGTGAGCTTTGTTCCCTGCCTTTTTCTTTGTTCCTTTCATCACAGACATTGAGCTATATGATGAATGATGGATTAATTATTTTGGAGGACCTTACAAATTTTATTTTCTTTATTGGATTTTAAATATAACACAGGAGTTAGTATGCTTTTTCCATATCAAAGAATGTTATATCTCTGCTATCTGATTCAAATATTTGGGCGTGACACCCAGTGACTCAAGTGGAGGCGAGTTATTAGGGGTTGGCCCGCGTGGGTCAGACTAGGCTTCTTTTATGTTGTTTTGAAAACTTACTACGGACAGGGTACAGGAACCATGGTTATCAGGTGTTTAAAGTTTGTGAAATATTATGATTTAGAAAATCTTGATTCATCTAAAGATTGTTTTTCTGTGTACAAATATATGATGACCAATGTAGTGATATTGCCCAGCTATGGTTTCAGCTATAAGAGTCTTGCCATATGTAAATGTGGACATGCAAGTAAGTTTGGATTACCACTCACTTGAATATAAAGTGCTTTGAAATTTGGAGAACGAACTGACTGTTTGGTTACTACCATTAGATATGGATGTTCTGTCAACATACGCCCATTTTGCTCAGTGGGGGACTCTTTTGATTGACAGGTACATGATATAAAACCAAATGTGATTGCATTTACTAAACACGTTAAGGATGTTGGCTTGGATCCAATTGAAGATGATACAGAAGGTTCTTTGGAATGGCTTTCACACTTCAAAAACTTGCGGAAGGAGATCGTCAAACTATGGAAGGAATGCAATGTCTCAATAGTTCACAGGAGCTACTTTTTCCTTCTGTTTAAAGGTGATCTGACGGATTCCATCTACTTGGAGGTAGAGCTCAGGAGGTTGTCATTTCTTAGGGATAAATCTGCTCGTTGTAATCAAGCTCTGGAAGATAGTCAGGCCTTGACTGCTGTTTCAAGGTACTGAATTTAAATTATAAGAAACACTCGCTGCTTTTGTTAAATTCTCAGTAGGGACATTCAGTCTGGGATTTTATCATGCTAAACAGCATACAAGATCTTCGTCGTGAGAGGCAGATGCTCACCAAGCAGTTGCAAAAGAAGCTCACCAGGAAAGATAGAGAGATGCTCTTCCAAACTTGGGGGATCGGTTTGAATACCAAGCATAGAAGTTTGCAGTTAGCCCACCGGTTGTGGTCTGACACAGAAGACATGGACCATGTGGCCGAGAGTGCCAAAACTGTTGCAAAGCTTGTTGGTTTTGTTCAGCCAGAGGAAGCTTCCAAGGAGATGTTTGGCCTCAACTTTACACCTTGGCGATCAAAAACAAAACTTCGTAAGTGGAAAAGCACTATGATGTCTTTCTTGTGAAGCTTTGTTTTGGATGCTATTACTTTTGCGGAATGGTGACGAAATCGTTTCTTCAACTATCTGAGGTGGTATGAATTCCTTTTTTAACTGGTAATATGTATGTAATGAGATGCAGGTCATTGTACAAAAGCTTTGTAATATTCTCTTGAACAAATGAGGGCTTGCAGGTCCTCTCACCGGTCCTGGCTCTCTAACGTATGTACGGGCGCATGAATGATGTTAATTGGACTAATATAATACTTTTTCTATTTCTTCCATCCTCGTACATGTTTTTTTATTTAAAAGCTTGTAGCTGATTAAATTGGTAATTTCACTAATGACTCGTGGCATGCCCTCGTTGATTGTGACTCCTCGATTTCATTAAGCCATTTTTTTGCCCTCGTGGTTTTCCTGACCTCATTGGATTGAGAATATTCTGACTTAAATGCCTAAAACTGAAGACAGAGTATCTTGTAATGGTTGAATGGCATCATCTCAGTAATTACATAAGTTAGTAGTTACATGAAATTATTTGTTTGCACACTTAGAGAGAGAGAGAGACAGAGCTCGAGAGAGAGAGAGAGAGAGAGAGGTTGACGAGGTGGGAGGATGGGACATACACATATGTTCAACTCGAAATGTCACTGTAGTGGCTTATATTGAAGGAAGAGCCTCCTCGTCAGCGTCAGGGGCTGAAGGAAACAAGAAACCACTTAAGTCAGCTTCACACACACAAAGCTTTCCCAATAGTACTCCTCCCAATGAAAAGGAAAGGAACTATGTAGATTTGTTCATATATGCTTCTTTTCTTAAAATATGATATAGTATGTAAATGATAGGCCTTAATTGGTATCTATACCTCAGCAATTTGTATGTAAGCTATGTGAAAGGCTCACTAGACATGCGTCGGCTATGAGTAGTAAGGTTGATTCCAATGGTTGCTTTGGGATTCAACATTGGGTTATAAAAGATCAAATGATGTTGCTCACATGATTTGGAATTGTGACAGGAAAAAGTGTAAATGCAAACTGTTTTAAAAAGGCTATGTGACTAATTACGGTGTGAAGACTATATGAAGATTTGCTTTCTTCTATAGAACTCGCTAGGGACTTATATATAGACTTGATATGCATTGACTTGATATGGTGGAATGAGTTAATGAAATACTTATTTAATGAGGATCTCAATTGTTTGTTTTAACCACCAGTAAATAATTGTTGAAATTATCAATTCTATAAAAAAATCCATCATCATGAGTATAAATCATGTTTGAGATTTAATATTATTATTCCATACCTATCATTGTTGTCCGTAGGTTCATTCATCTTGGTCTCTTCTATCTTGTACAACGTATTTCCTTCTCTCTTATCATGGACGTCAACAAAACCTTGAGCACCCTTTTTGACTACTACAAGGATATTCTCCAGTCCCTTGCACTCCTTGATCCCTTCAACTTTTTTCATCACATCAAGGTGCCTAAACTCGAGTTCTTTGAGATGGGGCATTGCTCCTTCTTTAATAATCACGTTCTCAAGCCGAGGCAGCTTCCAGATCTTCAAGATCATGAGGCTTGGAAACCCATCTTTGGCGAACCTCAGGCAAGTGCCTAGGAAGGAATTGGCCAACAGCCTGAAGGTTCTCAGCTGTTTCAGGAGACCACCCAACTGGGGCATCATGTCTATATCCAACGTCAAACCCAACGGAGTCAGTACCCTGAGCGAGGTTGGCAAGAGCTGTGTCCAGATGGGTTTGTTGAGTTGGTCCAGCAAGTAGAGCTCCAACAGCTCATGATGTTTTTCAGCCAACGACAGTTCCGGTATGGGGCCTATCTGCGATGTCATGGGCTTGGCTCCTTTCTTGTCTTCTTTCGCGGGCTCGGATACTTTTGTGCCTTCCTTCGTTGGCTTGGCCTCTTCCGAGGGCTGGGCTTCTTGCGCGGGTTGGGCTTGTTCGGCGGGCTTGGGTACTTCCACGGGCTTGGGCTCTTGGATCACCCCAAAGGTCAAGGACTGGAGATTGGTGAGCCCAAGCTAATCCAATGCGCCACTGTTTTCCCTGCAGCGCCTGAGGCGTCCTTATCCGAGTGTTGCAAGAAAAACTCAAGCTGTACATGAGGCCTGAGGTCGCCTTATCTTCGCCAATAACCAGCCCGCTCAAGGTTTGGAGTTGAGTTAAGGCATTGACATTGTTGCTACAAGCCTTGAGGATGTTCTTCAAGTCGACGTAGAACCAGTTGAGATGCAGGTGCCTCAAGTTCCTCGCCTTCCACAAGGAACTCGGCAGGGAAGTCACGTTGGTGTGCTTTATGTCGAGAGTCTCGAGATGGTGCAGATCTGCAACGGCACTCGGGATTGAGTCCAACACCGTGGATCTCAATCCTAGGTACCTTCGGAGCACCAGCTTGTGGAGCACCCCTTGCAAGGATGGCTTATACACACCGTCCAAGTCAAGTACCCTTAGCAAGCTATATTTAGTCTCGGATGTCATTTTCCTTAGAAACGTGCTGATGTCTTTGGTAAGCACACCTCTCCTCAGGTAGAACGACAGAAACGAGCGAACGTGTCTGAGGTTCAAATCGGGGTAGTTGCCGCCGTGGCCATCTCTGACTATGTTCGTGTGCTCCACAAGCCACCGGATCTTGCTTCTTTCTCGCAGTTGGGCCAGCGGCTGTTGTTGCTGGCTAGTTGGGTCGCGGTTGTTCTTGTCTTTCAACTTGCTAGCGCCATGTATGTGTAGGAACCTCATGCTCATTGCAATTGGGCGGATCATGTCATAAAGGGAGGTGATCATTTGGCAAGCTTTGGGGGATCCATCCGCCCTCCAGCTCACTACATCGATCACGTTCCTATTCGCCGAGCTCTAGAATAAACGTCTCTCCCACGTCCTCAGGCTGCCTTTTCATTTCGCTTTCTCCGTCGTAACAATGCGAATCCAATAAGCCCTCGGCCAACCACTGCCTCACTAACCTTCTTGTCGGGATGGGGATTGCTACGGGGAACAAAGCCATGTAGATGAAGCACGGTTTTAGATAGACCGGCAATTTATGGCAACTCAATTGTAGTATATCTAACTTGAAACCCTCTTCCGCCAACGCTGTGGGTTCGCGCTCTCCTGCATTTGACAGAAACCCGCCGAGTAAGGATATATGGAGCGCCAAGCCACGACACTTGTTGAGGATATCCTTCTCCTCTTTTGAGAGTCTTGACCTTCCGGCACTCCATGCAACTTCCAAGCGAGGATCCTTTGGCTTTCATTGCCCAAGTTTTGTAGCCATCGGCTTTGCCTCGGATGTATCTGTCAACTTGGCTATCTTACTGTCTTGAGTGTTGGGAAACATGGCTTCGGTGGATAGAATAATGAAGTCGATCTTTAGAGTGATCAAGTCGACCAAGCGTGATATTACTTTTTTTAAGGATTTATTTGCCTCATAACGTTGTTAATGGTCACCAGCAAATACATTTCAGGATATAACAAAGTCTAAAAAAATAAGAATACTAGATAGCAATTATAGTATTTTTCTAGGGTCTTTTTAAAAAACAATTGAAAGGAGTTGTAATTTTCAGAAAGAATGCTCGAAAAGATAAAAAATGATCACATTTTTCTTCCGAAAACCGACATGTATATATAACACTCTTAAAACACAGGCAACTCTTCATGAAAAATTGCAATAAATGAACAAATGTGTCCTTTCGAAAATTACCTAGTTGAACAAAGGCATCCATTCAAAAGAAGTTGAAAAACGAACAAATGCAAAATTTTGGGAAAATTTGCAACCGAACGAGTATCTTTTCAAAAGGTTGTCTTGAAGATAAACAAAAATTCGAAATAATAATAATAATTTTTTAAAAAATTAAATTTTGATTTTTAAAATAATTTCGAAAATTCTCATAAACAAAAGCAACCTTTGAATTGATTAAAATTAATAACATAACCATAAAAAAATTATAATAATAAATGGGTTAGTGCTAATTAAACCGCAGCCCAGAAGTGCTAAGTGCGCCAAATAATTGCGCACCTGTACACGGGTATGGTGGGGTCTAGCCCGCACCCAATCATTCCTTTGGGTACACAAAGAAAAACCCCACACTTATTAATCGGCCCACTTCCTCCCACTTTTCCATGTGGGACAAAGAAACATGCACTTGGTTTGTATTACAAACAAACTTGCAACAATCCCCCATTTTTTTTTTTTTTTTTTTTTTGATGACATAGGAAACTCATAAGCCGACAAACGGACGAAAGCAAACCCTAGGGCCCACGGAGGAACCCACCACCCTTGTGAAGCGGGTAAGTTCACTGCGGCGTCTGGGGATTCGAACTTCTCCCCCGTGAGGGGGAGAAAGCCCGGCCGGCAGCGCCACTCGGTGCGTTGGTATCTCCCATTTTGTTTGTAAAACAAAGATTTCAAAATTAAAATTTTAAAACCGTACAACCAAAATTTCAGTAAGATTAATATGTATACATAAATGTCTCTTTCGAGTTAAACATTTACTTAGTGTAAGTATATCAAACCGTGACATCCCGAAATTCGACCCGTTTCGATAAATTGAAATGGGCATTTCGTCGACGTGTTTACGGTCCTTTTCTACGAGTGATCACTCACGAGTTAACTAACCTATTGGGTGAAGCCGTTAAGGGATGTATCTGCAGTAAAATCCCTAAAAGCTACTCAATTTGTTGGATTGGACTAAAATCACGTTTGATTGATTTTTAACCACGAAATTGAACTCGATTTGGGAATCGAATTTTAAGCTCGTCATAATTCTTATTTTTAGGATTATGTCTCATCGTCCATCAAATTACGACGAGTTTGAAATTTCAATAAAGAAATTATCGGAGGAAAATTGAAGATCGAAAAGAAAATAAAAAGGAAAGAGAAGAAAATTCAATAGGAAAAAGTAATGTTATTTACTTTTTCTTTTCTCTCTCTCCATTCTCTTTCTTTTCTCTCTTTTCTCTCTCTTCTTTTCTCTCTCTTCTCTCCTCTCCCCTCCCATCCGTGCGAACACCCCCACCGCCTATTCTCTTTCTCTTTTCCCCTTTTGACCGGTCAATGCCTATCTCTCTCTCTCTCTCTCTCTCTTTCTTCTTCTCCTTCTTCCTTCTTGCGCACGCTCGAGTGAACCAGCAATGTGAAGCTCGGCGGCCGCCGTCCGCACCGCTGCGCTCGTCCCCGCCGCACCGCAAAGACCGTCGCTCGCACCCGAGCGCTGTGCCGTCCGCCGTCCGCTCCTCCCTCCGCGCAATCCAGTAGACCCGGCCCTGTTCCGCACCTGCCAGCCACCCTCAGGCCACCGCCCAACCCCGGGACCACCTCGCGACCCCCTCGCCCTCCGCCGCTTCCCCTCGCCGCCTAGCCACCGGAGCAGCCCCGATCGGCTCCGTCCAGCGGACCCACGGAGTGGGTATCCAGCACTCTTTCGAGCTCGTTTTGGGCCGTTTCCGGCCCCGAACCCGAGCCGTGCTTTGGGAACAATCGTTCCTCGCGTCGCGCCACCGTCGAATTGATCCGATTTGCGCGCGATTTGGTGAGTAATCTCACTAATCCATGATTAGTTGGTTAATTATGCTTAAGGTTGGTTTAGATTTAATTAATTATGTTTAGGTTGTTAGATTAGAATAAATTAGCGATTATTAGTCAATTGTGATGCGATTTAAATAAATTGATTGTGCAATTAACAAGTAGACGTGGTCTACTATTTATTGGAAGCATATGGGGAATTTTCCAACCCCTAATCGGGCTTCAATTTGACGATTCGGGCCTAAGTGAGATTTTGGGCATTTAAATATTAATTTTCAGAATTAAATTAAATAATTATTTATTTTCTGAAAATTCAAGGAGATGGTCTGGAATCGGAATATTATGCTGATAATCGTGGTGAAGTCCTTTTATTTAATCGGGCTTTATTTTAAGCTAAATTGAATTTTTAATATTAATTAATTTTCGAAATTAATTAATTAATTAATTAATTAATTTCCGAAAATTCAACTGAGATGGCTAGTGACCGGAATATTATGCTGATGACTGTGGTGAAGTCCATTTATTTAGTTGGGCCTTATTTTGAGCCAAATGGAATTTTTAATATTTAATAATTAATTTTCGAAATTAATTAATTAATTATTTATTTTTCGGAAATTAAGGCTGAGATAGCCAGCGACCGAAATTTCGTACTGATTGTCATGGCGCAGTTCATTTATTTAATTGAGCTTTATTTTGTACTGAATTGAATTATTTGTGAAATTGAGAATTGTCCTTTAATGGAATAATCTTTGATTATTAATTGGAAAATAACCGGTTGTCGGTTGAAAGGCACCAAAAAGTGTTTTGGTGGGCTATAGAGAATGGTGGGAATTATGAAAAGGAAATTATAATATTTTGGCTAAGGCCGATCGTGTATCCACATGACTATTTTATCGGGTATGATAAAAATAATGGGAATATTGGACGGTGGAAATGGTATACTATATTAGCCTTCGGGCAATATGCCAGCAATGCGAGAGAAGATATGCGGTGTACTATATCAGCCTACGGGCGATATGTCACTAGCGCGAGCAGTACACTTTATCGCTTAGTGTGAGCATCGGGGTATATTATATCGGCTGCGGGCGATATGTCGCCCTTAGCGAGAAGTATACCTTAACCCTATCGGCTTAGTGTGAGCTATACTATCTATATATCAGCTTAGAGTGAGCTTGAGTCTTGGACTATGGTCGGACTTATAGATAGTATTGAATGTCGACCAAGGATGGGTCGTGATGGCATGTAATCGACTAGGTCGATTGATCATTGCTTGATCCGATGTTGTGAATTGACCGATTGATTGGAAATGACCATGGGATGGTCTGATTGACTTGTAATCGACTATGTCGATTGATTGATGATTCGATCTGAGTGTGATTTGATGTGATTCATTGCCTTGGTTGGACGTTGTGAATTGAATGATTGAATGGAGATGATCGTGAGTGGTCTTCCTATCATATAATCGACTAGGTCGATTTGATCGATGCTTCAATCGGTGATATGATTGCTTGAGTGCCTATTATGAATTGTACTTGACTTGCAGGTGGGATCGATGCTAAGGTACGTCTTCGACCTATGCGTGTTTAGGCAGCCTTTAGTATAATGGTTTACTAATTGGGCTTAGTGGGGTAGAACTCGGCGAGACGTAGTTTCATCCCGGTTTGGGGAAAAACATTTCGGGACCCCGTTGAGGAGCTGAGGAGGAATCTGAGAAGGAGAACTCGGAGGTGAAACCTGAGTAGAAGGATTTTTGGAAGAAGAAGATAATACCGAGAGAGATTTTGAGTATGACCTGAAGGGATTGAGATTCCATCTTCTTTTGTGAACTCCAATTGATGTGAATAGTTATGAAGTTCTCTAGTTGATGTCGTGTACAAAAGTTTGGTTATAAATTTCAATATGAAAAATATGGCCCTGCTTTTCTATCTCATCGTTTTTTATTGTCTGGGATTTTAAGCTGCTTCCGCATGTGCTTAAAAATGAAAGGGTCGGCGATACATTGTTCTGGGATATCGCATTATAAAATCGACCAAGAGTGAAGGATGTGCACGTGCCCGAGGAGCGGGGCGTGACAAAAACTCTATCAAAGTGACAAGTAATTCGGCTTTAAACTTATACTTTTATGTAATAGAATTGGCTATACCGCACATACACTAACCTCTTGTTTCAACGAAATTATATATTACTTCGCCCTATTATGGCCTTGTGCTTGATCCTATTTCATGAGTTCTTTAAAAAGCAACTTTTACTTTCGTAAGAAGCGGTACCACTTCTAAGCTTATATAGGTGAAGTATCTACTATGTATTTCTGTTATTATCAATACATTACAAGTTTGTATTATATTTTATTAAGAATTCAATCCAACCTACAAAACGTAACATACGATACCGATTTCTCATATTAGGGCTACATTAGTATCAAATAATCACATTCAATAACTTGTTCTTATCTGTTAAACCTTGTAACTAGTGATGTTCTAGAAAAAATGTTGAGTTACCATTATTGGTGATTTCAATTAAAGGGTTTCAGCCCTATTTCTTGTGAGATCATTATTATTATATGTCTTGGTAAAGCTTTCGTCAATGGATCGGCAAGATTATTACTTGACATCACGTAGAAAATTATTATGGTACCATGTTTAATCAATTGTCTCATATATTCATGTCTTAGATTAATATGTCTAGATTTACCATTATAGGTGCTACTATAGGCTTTTGCCAAAGTAGTATGACTATCACAATGGATAAAAATAGGAGGTATAGGATTATGCCATAATTTGATATCTATCAACAAATTTCTAATTCATTCAGCCTCTTTCCCAGTTGCCGCCAAAACAATAAATTCAGATTCCATTGTTGAGTGAGTTATACATGTCTGTTTCTTATTCACCCAAGAAACAGCACCTCCAGCTAGTGTGAAAATCCAATTAGAAGTGGAACATTTATCTCCTACACTTGTAATCCAACTAGTATCGGTGTATTATTCTAATACAATTGGATAATTATTGTAGAACAATTTTAAATTTTAGTTCTCTTAAGATAACAAAAGATTATTGTAATAACTCTCCAATATTCTATTTTTGGATTACTAGTATATCTACTTAACTTGCATACAGAATAAGCAATATCATGTCTTATACAATACATCGCATACATTGAAGATCTTATAGCACTTGCACATTCTAATTGTGCCACCGCTCGACTAGAATTATGATTTAATTTAATATTGGAATCAAATAGAGTACTTATTTCCTTGAAATCAAGATGTTGAAATTTATTTAATAACTTTTCAACATAACTACGTTGGCTTAAAGAATAACTTTCACTATGTTTTTTTAACTTTAATATCTAAGATATTATCTACTTCACCAAAATCCTTCATTTTAAACATGGAAATTCGATACTTTTTAATCTCAATAATTCTAGTCATATTCATTACAAAGATAAGCATATTATCAACATACAAGCACACTAAGACACCATAGTCTTTAGTGAATTTATAGTATATACACTTATCGGCACTACTGTTGATGAAACCATTTGACAATATGACCGAATTAAACTTTTCATATCACTTCTTAGGAGCTTGCTTAAGCCCATAAAAGACTTAATCAATTTTCATACTTTTCTTTCATTTCCAAGAAGAACGAAACCCTCTGGTTGTTCCGTGTAAATCTCCTAATTTAAGTCTTCATTCAAGAAAGTAGTTTTAACATTCATTTGATGAACACAAAAATCATAAATGGAAGCTAGAAAGAACTTGAATAGAAGTTATACATGCAACAGGAGCATACGTATCAAAATAATATATTCATTGGCCACAAGCCTAACTTTAAAAACTTGAATAGAACCGTCAGGATGATATTTTATTCTAAAAACCCATTTGCACCCAATAGGTTTTGATCCTTTCGATAAATCTACTAATATTCAAGTATTATTGGACATAATTGAGTCCATTTCATTATTCACAACTTCTTTCCAAAAAGAAGCATCTCTAGAAGACATAGCATCATCAAAGCTTCTAGGATTATCTTCTAAATTTAATACTAAAGGATATTTATTTATCACGTTATTATCTCCATCTTATTCAACAAGAAAAACATGATTAATAAAATTAGGACCTAAGTCTTTTATTCTCTTAACTCTAGTACTTCTCCTTGGTTCAATCATGTCTTTAGAATCATTCGTTTCTTTCTTTTGATAATCTTTTTGAGTTTCCATAGATTTTGAATTATTTTCAATAATTTCAGAATTTGTAAAATATTTATTCTCAAAGAATTCAACGTCTTTCGATTCTACAATGACATTGGATTCTAAATCAAGAAGCTTATAAGCTTTACTTTTTTAGCATACCCAACAAAAACACTTTTGATAATTCTAAGACTGAGTTTTGTTCACTTAGGAGGTGCTCGGTAGTATGCCAAACACCCCCATATTTTAAGATATGACAAATTTGGTTTTCTACATTTCCATATTTCATAAAGGGTTATGTGATTTTTCTTGGAAGCTATTCTGTTATGAATGTAGCATGCAATAAGTAATGTTTCTCCCAAAGGTTAATTGGTAGCTTTAAATTTGAAAGCATACAATTAATCATTTCTTCAAGAGATCGATTTTTCTTTTCAGCCAAACCATTTTGTTGTGGAGTATATGGTATTGAAACTTGATGAATAATACCACGCTCTTCACAAAATGAAGAGAATTCATTTAAGAAATATTCTCCACCTTTATTTGATCGTAGAACTTTAATTTTATTTTCTAATTGATTTTCTACTTCAGCCTTATATTTCTTAAATAAGGTAAACACTTCATCCTTTGATCTCATGAGATAAACGTATAAAAACCTACTGCAATCATCCACAATGGTAATAAAATACCTTTTACCTCCACGTGTTAGTATACCATTGAATTCACACATATCACTATGAACCAAATCCAATAAATTCGAATTTCTTTTAACACTAGGAAATGGTTTCTTAGTAAGCTTGGACTTAACACATATTTCACACTTATTAAATTCACCATTGAAATTTATCAAGTCTAACTTCTTCATATTCTTTAAATAACGAATATTTATATGTGCCAACCTACTATATCATAAAAAAGAAGACTCAACAATATAAAGCAGAACTAGCAATATTATTATTGATACTTAGTTGATATATGCCATCATTGGCATAACTCTTTCCAACAAACAACCATTATTCGATAGGATAACCTTGTCGGATTCAAACAAAACTCGAAACCCCCTCTTACAAAGTAAATCAATAGACACTAGGTTTTCCTAATTTCGGGTATAAATAACACATTAAGAAGAGTTATCTTCTTTCCAGAAGTGAAGTCTATTTTCACCGTGCATTTTTTAGCAACCTTTACAAGAGCATTATTCGCCATCAGGATCTCTTGAACATTTGAGTTAACAATCTCTTCAAATTGCTTGAACATGTATTTGTCCTTGTACATATGGACCGTTGCTCCATAATCTAACCACTAACCGGATTGGACAATGGTAAAATTGATTTCAGAAACCATAGTCATTGCATTATTAATTTTAGAAATTTTCATGTTCGAAAACATGGTTAAAATCATGGCTACATAATTTTTTCAACCAGATTTGCATTTACCTTCACTGTTGGAATGTTCTTATCCTTTGAAATGCTCTTGCGATGAATGCAATCCTTGGCGTAGTGTCCATGTTTGCTACAAACAAAATAGCAACCTTTTTTCTTTTTTTGTGTTCTCTTAAATTATGCCCGCTTTTTACTTTGAAGTTCTAGCCGATTTTCCATTTTTTATCCATAGCATTTTCCTTGGAATTGTACAAAACAGAATTATCAAGTAAACATGACTTTTCCTTAATGCGAAGATGTTTCTCTATTTGTTCCAAAGTAAAATCCTTTAACTTGTGAATCAGCATTTTTCCATAGTCTTTCCAACTTGGAGGCAATTTCGCAATAATTGCTCCAACTTGAAAAGCTTTTGGAATATCAATCTTGAGGGCACAAATTTTATTTACAAGCACTTGCAATTCATGGGTTTGTTCCAGCAAGGGTTTAATATCAATAAACTTGAAATCAAAATACTTTGCAATTAGATATTTGTTGGTACCTTGTTTCTCTGCTTTGTACTTTAATTCTAGTGCATTCCAAATTTCTCTAGCCGACTTCATTTAAGTGAATAAGTCATACAAATGATCGAAGAGTGTATTCAGAATGTGTACTTGACAAAGTAATTCATCCTCCATGTGTTTCTTCTTCTCCTTATTAACCCTCTCAATGGCTTCCGCACTTGACTGTCCTCTCTCGGTAGTAGGCTTAGGATCTTCTATAGGTGCCAAGTTAGCATCCAGTATGTAGGAAATTTTCAGAGCAGTGAGTAAGAACATCATCTTGTCCCTCCAACGAGCAAAGTTGTTCTTATCGAATTGATCCAGTTTGACCATATCTTGATTTATGACTTTGATTGTCTCCAACTCCATTGTAGCAAAAATAAATCTTTAAAATTGTTGGGAAAATATGGTTTTGAATTGGGTAGAACAATAAAGTTAGATCTTTAGAGTGATCAAGTTGGACTTTGATGCATTTATCACTTTCTTTAAGGATTTATTTGCTCCACAACGTTGCTAATGGCCACCGACAAATATCCTCAAGGATACAACAAAGTCTAAAAAATGAGAATACTAGATAACAATTCTAGCGTTTCTCCAAGATCTCTCTAGGAAACAATTGAAATGATGGGTGTAGTTTTTAGAAAGAATGCTCTAAAGTTACAATTGAAATGATCACACTCCTTCTGAAAACTGACATGTATATATATAAAACACTCTTAAGACACATACAACTCTTCGTGAAAAATTGCAATAAATGAACAAACGTGTCCTTTTGAAAATTGTCAAATTGAACAAAGACAAACAAATGCATCCATTCAGAAGAAGTTGAAAAACGAATAAATGCAACCCTTCGGGAAAAGTGCTAAGTGTGCCATTATCCGCGCACCCGCATATGGGTATGGTGTGGTCTAATCCACATCCAATTATTCCTTTAAGTATACAAAAGAAACCCCACACTTATTAATTGACCCACTTTCTCCCACTTTTCCTATGTAAGACAATGAAACATGCATTTGGTTTGTTTTTACAAACTGTCATGCCCGATCTTCGAGCGCAAGCCCATCCCTCACCGATCGATTAAATAGCGACGCCTTAGGACGCATCACCAACCCATTTATTTTAATACGCATATAAATAATCCTCAGACTATAAAACAATGGGATTTGAAAGTAGGACCAATTTTTCAAACCAAAACAAATCTTTTATAAACAACCAGGTTTATTTATAAGACCAGACTATTTACAAAAAGGTCAGCTCATTCCAAAAGGAACTGTCTTATGACCTATTAGTCACACCCGTTTGCCAATTCTGGTCTATCCATCTTTCCAAACTCCGAGGCTTTCGGTCCTTCACTAACATCATTTAATGACCTGAAAATGGTTATATAATAACCAATGAAACAAAGTCTCGGCAAGTTCAACTCCCCTAAGACTCGATTAGGAAGAAAATACGCCATAAGGGCTACCTAAGCACTACCACGAGTCATAGGACTTACCTTGGTCTCAGTTTCCTTCCTGCAAGTTGATACCATTTAATATTTCATTGAATCATATTAATAATCAAATCACTCAATCAGATCGAATTATCGGTCAATCGATTCAGTCGATTACATGTTATCACGACCTTCCCTTGGTTGGTGCATTCAATACTATCTATAAAATCCTATCAAATCGGGATTGCTCACTCAAAATTGATGAATAGATAGTATTGCTCACCCAAAGCTGATAATATAGTATACTATATATATGCTCACCCAAAGTCGATAATATATTGCTTGCCTAAAGTTGATACTGTGTTATACTATTAGGGCCCCCAGGCCAATATAGTATACCATTTTCACCATACAACAAATTCATCATTTTTATCATACCCGATAAAAATACTCATGTGTGGGTACTGTGATCGGTCTTAGCCAAAATATAATAATTTCACTTTTGATCTTCCCACTACTTTCAATAGTCCAAAATTAGATTTTTGGTGCTATAAATCGATGTGATTATTTTTCAATCAATCACCAAAATTAATTTAATTTATGAGTAAAATCCTAAAATCACAATTAAATCGATTCGGTATAAATTAGAGCTCAAATAAATAAATGAACTACACCACATCAATCAGCATAAAATTCCAGTTACCGACTATCCCGGTCTAATTTTCGGAAAATAAATAAATAAATAAATAAATAAATAAATAATTACATAAAATATTAAATAATTGTCAATAAATCCAACTTAGGCCCGTAATGCCTAATTGGATGCTGAAACAGAACTTGGAAAAATTCCGAGGTTCGTTAAATAAATACTAGAGTCTATTTACTTGCTAATTACATTAACTATCCACCTAACATGCATCGGTAATTACTTAAATTCACTAATATAATCTAACTAACCACTTAATTCATGCTTAACCTAAACTAATTAACCTTTAAGTGTGATTAACCTATTAAGCAATGATTATTGAGTTAAACTCACCAGTGTAATGCGAAAACCGAATCACCGTGATGGCGGCCGAAACCCGAACCTTCGACGATGTCAATGGGCACTTAGACCGGGCCAAAAGGCCTTGCAAGCCCACAACAATTGCTGGGCTTAGTCTTGGGCTTGGGCTTGCTTTGTGGGCTTCGAATGGATTGGGCCAAACTCCAATAATGGGCTAGAAATTCGTGGGCTGATGGGCTCAACTTCGGGCTAAACCGCGGGCTTCAAGTGGGCTGAAGATGGGCTGGCTACGGCAGCTGAAGTTTATGGGTTGAAGACGTTGGATGGACCGCTGGGCTTGCAGTTTCGCTGTTGGGGTCAACTGGGCTCGGAGAAGATGGGCCGATCGAAGAAGCAGCAAGGCAGAAGCTGCTTCGGTTGTTGACGCTGGAGAGGGGCGAATTGGCAGAACAGAAATGGAGGAGGACGTGCGGCAAGGGGTCTTCGTGGCAGTTGCTTCGGTGGACGAGCTGCACGAAGACACGGGCAGGGCAGCTTCGGTCAACAAACCGATTGAGGGGATGGCACGGTTGACTGGAACAAGTTGCTTCGCTGGTGTCGATTTTGGGGCATTCGTGGAGAATCGGTGGGGTTTTGGGGGTCAACCAAATGTTGGTGGTTGACTGAAGCTGGGCGAGTGAGAGCGGAGCAGGGAAAACCGAGGAACATGTGGCAGCAGAGGAGAATTTGGTGGGTGGAGGTGATGTGGCAAGGCTTCGATGAAGAGGAAGCAAAAGGAAATGTGGGGATGGGCTGTTCAGATGAAAGAAAGACGGGGCAGAGAGAGAGAGAGAGAGAGAGAGAGAGGTATATGAAGATGGAGATCGGCATAAGCTTGTCCGAGAAGATGGGTGGAGAGAGAGAAGCAAAAGTCAAAAGAAATATCTTAATTAATTAAAGCTTGGTCCCCTTTGGTCTTCAAGCTTATCACAATGTCCCCTATTTCTTTTTAGCCTAAATTCCACCAATTAAACCAATTTTGATGATAAAAATCCAGCCCTACTCCTTAGCTCCGAATTTACTCAACTTTGGCTTCAACTTCTTTTCCGATTTCTCCAATCTAAGGTCCAATTTCGATGAAGAAAAAGCCCATAGAAATTTCTATAAGTCCCATCACTAAGTAGCTCGGTTTGGAAGTCCAAATTTCCTTCAAATGAGCCAATCCAAATTTCCGTTCGTTTTCCAAATTGTCTGAATCGATTTTTCCGTAAAAATCTCGAACTCGCCGAAAATTTCTCAAAAGGTAAGTCAATGTTTCTAAAATGACTCATGACATGACATGACTTTTAATTTATGAAATCGAATTCAAATTCACAATTAATTTCAATTTGGTTCGATTTTAGCACGACTTACTTTATCGGGTAGCTTTTACGAATTTTTTGGTGCAATTGACTCGTGGTCGATTTTCTTTGAGCCACACGTACCTCTTCGACACATTGGCGACTCTTAGTGGTTGTGAAAATTTTGAGGTTTCAAATATGGACACAGGGCATCCAAAACGACATAAAATCGGTTTAGTGCCAATCGACGAGAATTTTGCAATCAGGTGGAATTATCCACACTTTGATCACACATCTCGATCGAATCGATATATCTCCGATCTCGATCGATTTTGATAAGCCGTAATGACCCTGCAGACTAGCACGGTCGAGCGAGTCAATCTCTGGTCAAATTCTTAAATCTATTGTATTAAAATCCCTTAGTAGCTTTACCGGATAGGCCAGTTATCTCATGAGTGGCCATATAAGAAAAGAGCACTATAGGCGCGTTGATGAAATGCCCAACTTATTCAAGTGAAATTAGAATATGAAATTCAAGATGTCACACAAACAAACTTCCAACACCGAGTTGTGGTAATTATGTTGGGAAGCTAATCACTAACACTCGCACGAGTTGCTCGTGCAGCCATCCAACACTATGAGGAATCAGTTCTTCTTGGCCAATTTCTGTTGTACCATTATCATTATCTCCTCCATATCCATGTTTTTCACGTCCCTCGCTAGCTTCTCGACGTGCTTCAGTATCTCAAACGGGATCTCCCGCTCGTCCAAGCTGCCCGAGACGTGGACCCAAGCGCGCCACTCATAACCCACGTACTTCGCTCGGCTGTAGACCCATCTCGCAAGGAACGTCTTGCCGGTGCCTTGCTCGCCCCAAATCGAAGTCCATTCAATCCAACACGGTTTTTGTCTTATCCGACTAATTATTTTAGTTTTCTCAGTCTCGCAACATTAGAAGTTAGTTGGCACTTGCCCATCCCAGAAACTAGTCAGCCTCACCAGTTTTTTGCCTTTCCATGGAACACTAGCATGGGAGGAGGAACTAGCAGGTTCTTTGTTCCTGTTGCTCTCGGTCCCCTCCTTCAAGAACTTCTCATCACATAACTCCTCCATCATATTCACAAGCATGGACAATTCCCTCCACAGCTTGCACTTGGAGACGAGCGCGGCCAACGGCCTTGCTGCCATGCGCAGGGCCTCGTGAGTCTCGCGGGCCTCTCTGAGGTGGAACTTGTCGATGAATTCCTCAGCATAGTAGATGGCTCGGAGGAGCCGCCCCAACCACTCCGTGGTTTTGGACGGTCCGTATTGAGTGGAAATGAAGTCTTGGATTGTGGCCAGCTTCGCCTTGGCATCCTCCGGGCGGGCTTGCATCGAAAAGCACTCAAAGCAGGCTGGGTGAGGGAGCAAGATATCTAGTTTCTGCAACACGATCTGGGCGGCGGCTCTGGCAATCATGATGCAGCTTCTCGTGTCGGAAGCAGCCATGGCTAGTCAATATGTTTGTTTCGGGCAAGGTCGTGTGGGGGCGCGCGCGTGTTGGCTTGTTTGCTTGGATTGAATTAATTTGTGGGGACGTATCATTCTTTCCTACAGATATTCTTCATTTTTCTATGCTTTTTTTGGGGTGGCTTCTCCTGTTTACAGTAGGCTTTGTTTAATTCTTTGCTTGTGTGATTTTTGACCGGGACTCGGGAGAGAAAGTATCTGCCACAATGAGGTAAAGTTGGGTGCCCTTAATAAACACTCTTACATTCCTTACTTTGTCGAACTTGGAGTTGCAGAGACAAGTAAAAATGAATTTAATTTTTTGTGATGAAATTCCATTCATCTGTAGAGTTTAACACTTTATCAGCACCCGTGATCTGAGATCAAACGAGAACATTGTTGGCTTATTTGATCTGATATAGAATACTAAAACCAATTCAAAGAAAATATTACTTTTCTTATGGATTTCAACAATTAAGGATTTGATTTTCAGATTGCCAGAGATACTATATGTTTACGAATTTTAGAATTCAATTATATGAGATACAATTAGGATCCATTTGCATCTTAGATATAAATTATATCTTCAATACACTTGACAGGAAGCAGCGAAGCCTATGCTTATACACACATTACCAACTTGTCCATATAAGAACACTTGCTCATAGAGAATGTATCTTACAACATAACCATCACATATAATGCTCATATAAAATACGTGAATATAGCGTCATTGTCACATATTAGATACTACATGGTAGGAGTGTTGCCATGCAAGGTGTGTAGGGGCGTGTGCTCTTTTTATGATTCTGTTTTATATTTTGTTCATTTTTTCGGTGCTTTTCCTCGAACGGGTGCCTCTCCCCCAGATTGATTATTGACTGAGCCAAATTTTGACCGAGGTACAAGAAAGCATCCGGTGCTTTTGTCATTGCTAGGTTAAATAATTAAGAAGCCAATCCAGTTTTGCTAAAGTTCGGACTTGAAGACAGACGAGTTCACACGGTTAATATATTAGCGATGTGATGAATAGTTGTTTGGTAGATCGTAACCCACTTATAATAATCTTAACTTGTAACCTACCATATCATTTAGTATGTCCACTTATTAAAATTATTACTACAGGCGAGTCTTGCAGAAATTTAAAATTCTGAAAGCAATAAAAAGTAGTAACCGTGGAATGAGGAATTCATGAGAACTAGCCTTTTTTTCTTCCCTCAAGCTAACCAGGTTCCTAGTCAATCTTTGCTTGGAGATGTCTTATGGGTATACGATGCTTGTTCCTTTCCATGATATTGTTTTCACTTTATCCTTTCAACAGCATGGTCCGAATATGGATGTCGTTCCCTAAAATACCCAGCGCTTCAGCTGGACGTTACAGTCAGAGTACCCGGTAAAGAAGATACTGTCTTATGTTGGATATTTTCTGGAAAATCCACCTATGTGTCACTGTAATTTTCAGATGGCTATTCAAATATCAAAACATAATGAAATCAATCAACACTGTAAAGGCTATTTCTTGTATAGTTAATCAATAAACAGAAATTTCACAATTTTATTTTTCATTTTTTTCTCATCATGGTATCGGAGTCACTATAAATTGAGGAAGCGCCACTCATTGAGTCTATTACAAAGTGGTAGTCGCAGCAATATTATGTCAGCCGCGTTGGTATACAGCATTTGGTCAAACCTGCCACCTAGGTTGCACCGACACGGACACGCGACACGCGACACGACACGACACGACACGTCGACACGTCATTTCTCAAAATTAGAAAATTTCGACACGTTCCGACACGTTATATATTAAATGAATATTTTTATTTTTAATTAATTTAATTCAAATTTATAATTAAAAAAATCTACAATAAATTTACACTAATAATTCAACATACAGTATTTTTATTCTTGAAATTATTTTTAATTTTATTTAACAATTTTTCGATTAAATAAAAGTCCCCGAATAAAAAGCGCCCCCCTTCCCCTCCCCCTCCCTCAGCGCTCAAACCCCTTCGATTAACACCCTCCCGCGCGCCCAAATTTCCTTTTCCCTCGTTTCTTTCCCACCCCCAATTTTATTCACTTTTTTACCTCCACGACACACGACACCGTCCTTCCCCTCCCTCCTGTCACTACCCTCCCTCCAACACGCCAAATCCCTTATTTTTATTCTTTTGTTCTCAAAACCCTAACAATGCTTCTTCTTCTCCTCTCCTCTCCTCGCCGCACGAAGCATTTCCTCTCTTCTTCCTCTCGATTTCTGCTTGCCGGGGATGGAATGCGCAGTCCCTGTGCGCCAAGATGCTGCACACCGCCGCGAACTCCTCCTCCTCCCCCTTGACGCCGCCGCCGCCGCCCGCTTGACGATGCCGCCCTCCCCACGCGCGCCTCCCTCGTGAAGTTCCTCCTCACAACCCTCGCCTCGGTCTCTACTCTCTCTCTCTGGCCGTCTCTCGCCGTTGCGGGCTCGCCGTCGCGGGCTCACGGCTTCGTCTCTCCTCCCTCACCCTCGGACACGCGTGTCAAAACGTGTCGACAAAAGTTGACCCCGTGTCGACAAATCCGACACGCGGTCAACGCGTGTCCAGCGTGTCCGGCGTGTCGACGTGTCCGACACGCTCCGACACGTGTCGGACACGACACGGAGGCACATATAACGTGTCCGTGCAACCTAGCCTGCCAGCGATGAGTGCCGTAACGCCACTTTCTATTGTTTCTTTTGCAAAATTGACACGACCATTACACTCTCTGCCCTCAAAAGAGCCCGACCCTAAAATTACATCGCCATTTAGGGTCCGTTCGTTCGGAAAATGAGCCATTTCCTGAAAATATTTTCCGGAAGTCATTTTCAGAAAAATGACTATATTTTTCGGTATTAAGCTGAAACTTGAACATTGAGTGGAAAATATTTTCACCGTTCATTAGCTAATTTAATTGTTTGAAAAAAATTATTGAAGAATTGAATTTTAATATTTTAATTGACCAAAAAATTATTTTTATTTTCATTACAAAAAAATATTTTAATATTTTAAATATTTTTTAAAAATTGAATTTTTAATTATTTGTATTTTAAAAAAATAAAATTTTTTATTTATTTTTCTCTTTTTTTCTTTTCCTTCCTCCTTCCTCGCCACCACACGCCGATGGGCCGGCTGCTGGTGGCCGACCAAGACCAATCGCCGATTCAATGAGCTCAAGGCTCGGCCGATCTCTTTGAGCTTGCTTGGGAGGTTTCTTGGGCTCACGGTGAGCCGCAAGCTCACCGAATTTGGTGGTGGAGCTCAAGCTCACCTGGATCGAGCTTGAGCTCTGCGTTAGATTTGGTGAGCTTGCGGCTCGCTAGAGCTCGGCGAACCTCCGGTGAGCTCGGGTGAGGCTTAAGCCTGCCCGGCTTGCCGGATCCGGCTAGTCGCGAGCTCCGGATCTAGTAAGCCATGAGCTTCGCCCTAGGCTGGCGAGGCTCCGCCTCGCCCGTCGGTGAGGCCCAAGCTCGGCTTCCCCAGATCGGGCTAGGCGGAGCCTTGTTGGCGTGGGGCGGAGCTTGAGCTAGCTCGTGGCCGCGACGGCGGCTGGTCACCCGGCTGCCGTTGGGGCCAGCGACCAGCCAAGGCTAAGGAAGAAAGATGAAAAGGAAAGAAAGAAAAGAAAAAAAGAAAAGAAAAAAAGAAAAAAAGAAAAAGAAAACATAAAAAGAAAACAAAATTATGTTGCGAAAAAAAGAAGGTGGAAGAAGCTATGGACAATGTTTCACTTTTGAAAAGTGGAAAACATTTTCCTCATCTTCAATGATGGAAAACATTTTCTTGAGTAATTTATTTTCCATGAAACGAATATCGGAAAATTTGAAAAACGTTTTCTGGAAGTTATTTTCCGTGAAACAAACAAAGCTTTAAAGAAAAAGGAAAGACCGCCCATTTCTTTCGGAGAATGGGAACTTGTGACCTCAGATGTGCATTTGTTTGACTTTTCTAAATTAGATGACAAAAGGAAGGAGCAATGAAGGAGGAAACCGAGTTTTTGTGCTCAAGACGAATATGCTGCGTGGGGGAGTTAGCTCTGAGCCATAGTTAGCTTGTTCATTACAGGTGACGACGACGATGGTAGGTGTAGGAGTTGGATGGGCCTCAGATTTCATAAGATCCCAATATCGCTCGCTTTGCTGACTCCACAACTACAATTCATAGTCCGACAGTGAAGTTGTGATGGGGTGTAGAACTACGGACTGTGTCGCAGGCTTTGTCGGAGTATTTGGTTGCGGTGAAGACTAATCTTGATTTCGGATGGTTCATAGACTTGGATAGTAAGAAGGTAAGCAATGGTGGCAGTCGATGGCCAGGAGATAATGCAGGGGTCGAGTCCCTGTGAAGAGAAATTCTTTGTATCAGTTCGTCTCAGGCCCTTGAATCAGAAGGAAATTTCTAGGAATGATGTATCGGATTGAGAATGTATCGATGACAACACCATTATCTACAGAAACAATCTCTCTGTTTCAGAGCGGTCCATGTACCCAGCTGCCTACACATTTGGTAATTGAATCCCATTCGTGAAGTTTCTTCCTTTCTTCTTTGCCTTCGCTTGAGCACATTTTCATGTTATGTTGGATTTAGAATCCTTTTGGTCGAGTCCACGTCTTCAAATTCCAACAAATGTTTCTAATGATGGACTTGCATTTAAGGAAGCAATCTGTTCAATATCTCTTAGTGTTATGTGTCCTCCGTGTTGGCTGATTTGCAGACAGAGTTTTCCGGTGTGATTGCTCCACAAGGCAAGTGTATGAGGAAGGAGCCAAGAAGGTTGCTCTTTCAGTTGTCGGTGGGATAAATGGTAAACTTTAACCTCTTCTCCTTCCTTTTGACATTGTTTTGTTTTGTTGATATTTGCCTGGGATTGCAAGCATCCGATGCTCAATGTTGCAGCGAGTGTTTTTGCATATAGACAGACAAGTAGTGGAAAAACATACACTATGAGTGGAATTACTGAATACTCAATGGCAGATATATACAGCTACATAGAGAAGGTAACGAGTCATATACTACCTAAAGATCTCCTCCATTTTCAATTCCACCTTCTTCCTCTAACATTTGCTTGTTATTTAAGACATTCTCTTGTTTCTCAATAGCACAAGGAAAGAGACTTTCTCTTGAAGTTTTCTACGATGGAGATCTACAATGAGTCTGTGAGAGACCTCCTCAGCGCAGATAGTACTCCACTGAGACTTCTAGATGATCCGGAGGTAAATTTCTTTGCACTATGATGAGGAACTATGAGCTCTTTAAACATCACCGTGAGAGCTAGCTCTTTTGACAGAGCGGGACTATAGTTGAGAAACTTACAGAGGAAACACTGAAGGATTGGAGCCACTTTCAAGAACTTCTTTCTGTGTGTGAAGGAAATGAGTAAGGGTATTAAGTCTTGTGTTGTATGAATTCCTTGGTTGCGTACTATATCTGGCATTACAATGAAATGCTTAGGCTGATCATTTGGATTTCACAGCTCAAAGATAGGTTGGAGAGACATGCCTTAACGAAGCTAAGCTAGCTTGAGATCACATCAGGTTCTTAGACTGGTAATGGTGAATTTTATCTCTTTTATGGTCAATTCCTATTAAAAATGTCAAAGATTTATTAATCATTGTCTCTGCTGCCAGACAATTGAAAGTTCGGCCCGTGAGTTCTGGGGAACAATAATTCAACCACTCTTCTGCTACTTTGTTGTGACATCCTGAAATTCGACCTTGTTTCGATAAAATGTGCATATCGTCGGCGTGCCTATGGTCCTTTTTCTCCGAGCTGATCACTCACGAGTTAACTAACTTATTGGGTGAAGCCGTTAAGGGATATATCCGTGGTAAAAATCCCTAAAAGCTACATAATTGGTTGGATTGGGCTAAATCATGTCCGGTTGATTTTAATCATGGAATTTGATTTGGTTTCGGGAATCGAATATTCGAGCGTGTCACAATTCATTTTTAGAACATCGTCTCATCGTCCGTCAAATTATTGACGAGCCCGAAATTTCAATAAAGAAATTATTGGAGGAAAAATCGAAGACCAAAAGAAATTAGAAAGGAAAAGAGAAAGAAAAGAAAAGAAAATAATATTATTATTTCTTTTCTCTCTCTCCCTTTTCTCTCTCTTTCTCTCTCCTCTCTCCTCCCCCTTCGTGCGGACGCCCCCTCCCCACGCCAACCCTCTCTTTTGTTTCTATTTTGACTAGTCAAAGGAAAAACCCCTTCCTCTTATCTCTTTTTTTTTCTCTCTTCTTCTCTCTCCTCTCTCCTCTTCTCCACCTCTCGTGATCGAGCCCTCCTCTGCTTCTTCTTTCTTCTTCATGTGAAGCCAGCGAACAAAAGCGGAAGAGCTCGCTGAAGCCGTCGCCGCCTACACCGCCGCTTGGATGCCCACCGCTCGCCGTTCCGCCGTCCGCGCACCCCCGCGTCTGCCGTGTGCCGCTAGCCCGTTCCTCGCGCGACCCGGCGTTGTTCGCCTCTGTCCAGCCCTATTCCGCCACGATTCGACCGCCTCTAGCCGCCGCTCGCCGCCATCCCGACCCCCCGACGTCCCCCTCACCTTCCGCCGGCTTCCCCTCGCCGTCTTGGCCACCGAAGCAGCTCCGGCCAGCCCAACTCAGCAAGTTGCCGAGTGGGTATCCAGCCCATTCGTGGGCCGTTTTGGGCCGTTTTTGGGCCTCGAACCCGAGCCGTGCTTTGGAAAGAATCGTTCCTCGCGTCGCCTCCGTCGGATTGATCCGATTTGTGCGCGATTTGGTGAGTAATCTCACTAATCACGGATTAGTTGGCCAATTATGCTTAAGGTTAGTTTAGTTTTAATTAATTGTGTCTATGTTGTTAGATTAGAATAAATTAGCAATTATTAGTCAATTGTGATGTGATTTAGATAAATTGATTGCGCAATTAGCAAGTAGACGTGGTCTACTAATTATTGGAAGTGCCTCGGGATTTTTCCCGACCCTTAGTGGGCTCCAATTAGGCTTTTCGGGCCTAAGTGGAATTTTTGGTTTTAAATATTAATTTTCGGAATTAAATATAATAATTATTTATTTTCCGAAAATTCAACTGAGATGGTCCGGAACCGGAAAATTATGCTGATGAGCATGGTGGAGTCTGTTTGTTTAATCGGGCTTTATTTTGAGCTAAATTTATTTTTAAGTATTAATTATTTACTTTTTGAAATTAATTAATTAATTATTTATTTTCAAAAATTCAATTGAGATGGCTAGTGACCGGAAAATTTTGCTGATGACTATGGTGCAGTACATTTGTGCTAAATTGAATTTTTGATAATTATTAATTATTTTTTCGAAATTAATTAATTAATTAATTATTTTTTCGGAAATTAAGATTTTGGTGGTCGACGACCAAAATCTTGTCCTGATTGTCGTGGCGCAGTCCGTTTATTTATTTGAGCTCTACTTTGCATGGAATTAAATAAATTGTGACATTTAGGGATTTACCTTAATTTGATTGGAATTGATTGAGATTGAATTATTGATTGGCGAATGGCCAAGTATGTTTATCCAGCAATTATAGTGGTTTGTTGAGTTGTAAAGTGAGTTGAATGGTGAGAGTGAATCAGAAGTACTTTGGGCTTGGACTAATCAAGTAAGGTGTATGGGCCTACGTGGTTCGGTGACTAAGGATGTCACTGGTGAAAATGGCACCTTAAAGAATGCACGTACCGGTCTAGTACATATCCCATCATGGACATATGTGGTTCGGTGACTTGGGATATCACTGGCGAAAACGGCGCCTTAAAGAACGCATGTAGCTGTCTATTGAATACATGATCATAGGCATGTGTGGTTCGGTGACTTGGGATATCACTGGCGAAAACGGCGCCTTAAAGAACGCACGCAATTGTCTAGTGGATACGTCACTTTAGCGAATTTGAGGCCCGAGAGCATTGACCTAGAATGGTCCGTCTGACATGTAATCGACTAGTTCGATTAATCAATGATTTGATCAGATTGTCGTGATTTGATTGATTGTTCGTTATGATTTGTGAAGTGTTCGTATATAACCTTGAATTGCAGTTTGAGACTGATGCCAAGGTATGTCTTCTGCCCTATGTGTGTTTAGGCAGCCTATAGTATAATGGTTTACTAATCGAGGCTTAGTGGGGTAGAATTTGCTGAGACGTAGTCTCATCCCGGTTTGGGGAAAACATTTCAGGACCCTGCTGAGGAGCTGAGGAGGAGGAGTCCGAGAAGGATTTTGGAAGAAAAGATAATCCCGAGAGGGGCCTTGAGGGCCCGGATGGACCGAGAGTAAATCTTCTTTTGAGATCTCCTTTTTGATGTGAATATAGTTTAGATTAAAAGTTGCGAAGTGCTCTGGTTTGTGTTTTGTATAAAAGTTTGGTTATAAATTTCAATATGAAAAATATGGCATTGCTTTTCTATCCCATTGTTTTATTGTCTGGGGATTTATAACTGCTTTCACATGTGCTTAAAAATTGAAAGGGTTGGCGATACATAGTCTTGGGATATCGCATTTTAAAATCGACCAAGTATAAGGATGTGTGCGTGCCCGAGGATTGGGGCGTGACATCCTTTTTTGTGGTATCGAGCTAAGTTGAAGATTGGAGTGATAAGGAGCGTTGACCATAGGATAGTTAGTAGGAAGGGCCTTTAAATTCATGCTGGCGCATGTCTGTGTTAGCTGAGTGCTAAAATTGTTTGTTGTTTGAATTGCTCTGTTTCTAATTCGGTGTTGAATTAGAAGCAGGTGTAAGTAGATTAAAGTGACACCATGAGCGATCGGGAGCCAAGAACTCCTAGGCAGAGGACTTTGTCCTCAGTGACTCGGGCTAGGACACCGACAAGAGTTGGTGGTCGAGGTGGCGAGGTAGAGCACAAGCTGAGGCTAGCGCGAGTGGAGCAGCACCACATCCCGTTGGTGCCGGGGTAGTAGCCCCAGTTGATTAGGGAACAGTTGGGATCACACAAGCGTTGGATGCTATGCGTGAGATGATGGGGCAACAGGCCCGGGAGCAAGTAGCTACCTTTACTACCGCCATTACAGCCATTATTACTGCCTTTGCTGCCATTGCTGTTCTTTGCAGCCGCACCCGCTCGCCGTACCTATTTGAAGTCCCTTTGTGAGGCCGATGCCTAGTTTAGTGGATCAGTTTTGAAATTGAAGCCACCGAAGTTTCTTGGGGCGGGGAGACCCTGAAGCTGCTGCTCTGTGGATCCAAGGACTAGAGAAAGCATTTGCACTATTGATGTGCTTTGAGACTGAGAAAGTGGTCCTCGCAGTCTACCAATTAGAAGGAGTTGCGAGCACTTGGTGGAGAACCACTCAAGGAGTGATATTTCTCAAAGGTGTAGCCCCAGAATGGAACACCTTTGTTGAGGCCTTCAACGGAAATACTTTTCGAGAGGCGCTAAAGAGATAAAGATGGTTGAGTTTCAGCGCCTTCGCCAGGGTTCTATGACCGTGGATCAATATGAGGCGAAGTTTGCTGAACTGTCGCAATATGCCCCTGAATTAGTTGAGAATCCAATAAACCGAGGGAGAAGATTCAGAGATGGACTCAAGCCAGAGTTGAGAAGCCCATTGACTTTGCTGAATTTGAGAAATTATAATGACCTTTATGAGAGGGCTTAGATGATCGAGAGAGACTAGAACGATAGAGCCGCCTCATCGGGATAGAGGTTTAACTCTCATAGAGACAACATCCGCCAAGGAAAGAGGCCGATGTTTAGAAATAAATTCTAAGGCCCGCCCAGCAAGAAAAGTGGATTTAATAGGCTAGTACCAAGTAGTGTTGGTGTATGTCGTTTTTGTGGGAGAAGACACGGGACAACACCGTGCCCGCTAGGACGGGTGCATGCTTGAATGTGGCCAACGGGGCCACATAGCCAGATATTGTCCAAAGAAGCAAAGAGGACAACCTCGTTGCCGCCGCCACCACCGCCGAGACAGATAGGAGGGTATGCCCCTTAGAATGCACCGTAAGGAGGACAGTAGAGACCTCCAGCTCAGGGCACCGTGTACGTGATTATCCAAGGTCGGGCAGAAGCTACGCCGGCGTTATCACGAGTATGGTCTCGCTCAACGACCAACCCGCTTATGCTTTGTTTGATTCGAGAGCAACCCATTCCTTCATTGCCAAGCAATATGTTAGGATGCTAGGGTTGAATCTGTATTGTTGAAATCGGCAATTTGCATATCTACACCATTGAAAGATAAAGTTCGCTGCTTTGGGATGTTTGGGGTGCGAGGTTAGAGATTGGTGAGCGAGTGGGGAAAATTGACTTGTTAGTCCTAGCCATGTATGATTTTGATTTGATAATTGGCATGGACTGGCTCACCAATCAACGAGCTAAAATAGATCGCTATCGCAAAGCAATTCAGTTTGACCCGTTAGGGGGTAAGAGTTTTGAGTTTGTCGGGAATCGAGGAGGACCTTCGATTTCCTTAATCTCATCGTCGAGAAATAGCTCGTATGTTAGATGAGGGTTGCTGAGGCTACTTAGCAATTGTCGTGGATACGATAGTTGAGGAGCCGAAAATGGAAGATATTGCAGTGGTACAGGAGTTTTCAGATGTTTTTCCAAAAGAATTGCCAAGGTTACCGCCAGAAAGAGAGATTGAATTTGTGATCGAGCTAGCACCAGGGACAGAACCGATCTCGAAGGCACCTTATCGAATGACGTTATCGAGTTGAAGGAATCGAAGGTACAAATGCAAGAATTACTGGATAAAGGATTTATTCGTCCTAGCGCATCACCTTAGGGAGCACCATTCTGTTTGTGAAGAAGAAAGATGGTTCGTTGCGTTTGTGCATCGACTATCGGCAGCTCAATCGGAGTAACGATCAAGAACAAGTATCCATTGCCGAGGATAGATGACTTGTTTGATCAAGCGCAAGGAGCGTCAATATTCTCGAAGATCGATTTGAGGACATGATATCATCGTTGAAGATTAGGAAGGAGGATATACCTAAGTCAGCATTTCGTGTACTGGTATGGGCATTACGAGTTCACAATGATGCCGTTTGGATTGACGAATGCTCCATTTGCCTTTATGGATTTGATGAACAGAGTGTTCAAGGAATATTTGGATTAGTTTGTAATCGTGTTCATTGATGACATCTTGGTCTATTCGAGAAGTGATGAAGAGCATGAGAATCATCTAAGATTCGCTTCAGACTTTAAGAACTCATCAGCTGTACGCTAAGTTTAGCAAATGCGAGTTTTGGTTGACTCGTGTTGCGTTCTTAGGTCATGTGATTTCCGAGGAAGGAATCTCTGTCGACTCGAGCAAGGTAGAAGCCGTGATCAATTGGCGAGACCGATGATGGTGATAGATTAGAAGTTTTCTAGGGTTAGCAAGTTATTACGGACGATTTGTGAAAGGGTTCTTATCAATAGCGCCGCCTCGACAAAGCTCACGAAGAAAAATGAGAAATTTGTATGGTCGACAAGTGCGAGCGTAGTTTTTAAGAGTTGAAGGAAAAGCTAACTACCGCACCCGTGCCGACGATTCCATTTGGTCCTGGAGGATTCAAGATCTATAGTGATGAGTCATTCAGGGGATTGGGTTGTGTGCTGATGCAACATGGCAGAGTTTGTGCATACGCTTCCCGGCAGTTGAGACCTCATGAATTGAATTATCCGACGCATGACTTAGAACTCGTAGCCATCATATTTGCATTGAAGATTTGGAGGCACTACTTGTGCGGAGAAAAGTTTCAGATCTTCACAGACCATCAGAGTCTCAAGTATTTGTTTTCTCAAAAGGAGTTGAACATGAGACAACGTAGATGGATGGAATTACTAAAAGACTACGACCGTGACATTCTATATCACCCGGAAATGCGAACAAAGTTGCTGATGCATTGAGTCAGAAGTCTTCAATAGCGCAAATCTTCATTAAGGAGTGGAACTTAATCGAGAGAGCTCGGGATTCATAATTCAAATTTGAGGTAGGCCACCTCTTGAGTTTTATGGCCACCCTCAGAATTGAACCAAATGTTCAAGTCAGAATCAAGCAACTCCAACCGACAGACCCAGATGTACAGAGAATTCTTCAAGAAGACGTAGATAAAAGGAAGGCTGATTTTCAGATTGCTGATGATGGAACTCTAAGGTTTCAAGGACGTTTGGTTGTACTTGACGATGTCGAGCTTAGAGAAGAAATTTTATCAGAAGCACATCGTAGCAGCTATAGCATTCATCCTGGAAGCATTAAGATGTATCAAAACTTGCGTCAACACTATTGGTGGTCAGGTATGAAGGCGGACATCGTCAAGCATGTGGCCAAGTGTTTGACTTGTCAGCAAGTAAAAGCCCAGCATTGCAAGCGGGGAGGATTTCTACAACCTCTCGCGATCCCAGAATGGAAATGGGAGCATATCACGATAGATTTCGTGACTGGACTACCAAGGAGTCAGAGGGGGAATGATTCGATTTGGGTAGTAGTCGACAGGCTGACAAAGTCGGCTCACTTCATTGCGTTCGAAAGGACCTCGGTCTTGATAGGCACGCAGACCGTATGTGCGTTAGGTGGTTCGAATGCATGGAGTGCTGGTTACGATAACATCCGATAGAGACCCGAGGTTTACCACTTTTTGAAAGAGCTTGCAGAGTGCTTTAGGTACAAAGCTTTAGTATAGTACGGCGTATCATCCTCGGGACGGATGACCAGTATGAAAGGACAATTCAGACTCTTGAAGACATGCTGAGAGCATGTGTAATAGACTTCAAAGGAAGTTGGAAAGATCAGCTTCATCTGGTAGAATTCGCCTACAACAACAGTTATCAGCAGAGCATCAAGATGGCTCCATTTGAAGCGTTGTATGGCAGAGCATGTAGAACTCTAGTATGTTGGGATGAAGTCGAAGAAAGGAAGATAACAAGCCCGAGTTGGTTCAGCAATCAGTAGATGCCGTGGCGTGATCGAGGATAGATTAAAGACCGCGCGGAGCGGGCAGAAAAGTTATGCGGAGATAAGTGTCGAAGGTCTTTGGAATTCCAAGTTGGTGATCATGTTTTTAAAAGTGTCACCAATGAGGGGAACTCCGCGCTTTGGTAAGAAAGGCAAGCTGAGTCCGAGGTACGTAGGTCCATTCGAGATTCTTGAGAGAATTGGGATCCTAGTGTATCGTCTTGTATTGCCACCAAGATTGGCGCAAGTGTATGACGTCTTTCACGTGTTGATGTTAAGGAAGTACGAGCTCGACCCGACCCACGTGCTCAATTTCGAGGAATTGGACGTGGATGACCGTGTGTCATACATTGAAAGCCCGGTTCAGATTGTCGATCGTAAAGAGCAAGTTCTGCGTACAAAGACCATTCCGTTGGTCAAAGTGGCACGACAACACCACGATCTTTGAAGGAGCAACTTGGGAGACTGAAGCGTCGATGAGAGAATTGTACCCCCACCTTTTTGAGTAAAGTGTAATGGTTTAAATTTTGAGGACGAAATTTTTATAAGAGGGGAAGAGTTGTGACATCCTGAAATTCGACCTCGTTTCGATAAAATGAAATGTGCATATTGTTGGCGTGCCTATGGTCCTTTTTCTCCGAGTTGATCACTCACGGGTTAACTAACTTATTAAGTGAAGCCGTTAATGGATATATGTGCGGTAAATCCCTAAAAGCTACCTAATTGGTTGGATTGGACTAAATCACGTCCGGTCGATTTTAATCATAGAATTTGATTTGGTTTCGGGAATCGAATATTTGAGCGTGTCACAATTCATTTTTAGGACCTCGTCTCATCGTCCGTCAAATTATTGACGAGCCCAAAATTTCAATAAAGAAATTATCGGAGGAAAATCGAAGACCAAATGAAATTAGAAAGGAAAAGAGAAAAGAAAAGAAAAAAAGAATAATATTATTATTTCTTTCTCTCTCTCCCTTTTCTCTCTTTTTCTCTCTCTTCTCTCTCCTCTCTCCTCCCCCTTCGTGCGGACGCCCCCTCCCCCACACCAACTCTCTCTTTTGTTTCTATTTTGACTAGTCATAAGAAAAACCCCTTCCTCTTATTTCTTATTTCTCTCTTCTTCTCTCTCCTCTCTCTTCTTCTCCACCTCTCGTGACCGAGCCCTCCTTCTGCTTCTTCTTTCTTCTTCATGTGAAGCCAGCGAACAAAAGCGGAAGAGCTCGCTGAAGCCGTCGCCGCACCGCCGCGCCCGGACGCCCACCGCTTGCCGTTCCACCGTCTGTGCGCCCCGCGTCCGTGTGTCGCCAGCCCGTTCCTCGCGCGACCCGGCGCTGTTCGCCCTCGTCTAGCCCTATTCCGCCATGATCCGACCGCCTCTAGCCGCCGCTTGCCGCCGTCTGGACCCCCTGGCGTCCCCCTCACCTTCCGCCGGCCTCCCCTCGCCGTCTTGGCCACTGTAGCAGCTCCGGCCAGCCCAACTCAGCAAGTTGCCGAGTGGGTATCTAGCCCGTTCGTGGGCCGTTTTGGGCCGTTTTCGGGCCGCGAACTTGAGCCGTGCTTTGGGAAGAATCGTTCTCGCGTCGCCCCCTTCGGATTGATCCAATTTGCGCGCGATTTGGTGAGTAATCTCACTAATCCCGGATTAGTTGGCTAATTATGCTTAAGGTTGATTTATTTTTAATTAATTGTGTTTATTTTGTTAGATTAGAATAAATTAGCAATTATTAGTCAATTGTGATGTGATTTAGATAAATTGATTGCGCAATTAGCAAGTAGACGTGGTCTACTAATTATTGGAAGTGCCTCGGGATTTTTCCCGACCCTTAGTGGGCTCCAATTAGGCTTTTCGGGCCTAAGTGGAATTTTTGGTTTTTAAATATTAATTTTCGGAATTAAATAAAATAATTATTTATTTTCCGAAAATTCAACCGAGATGGTCCAGAACCGGAAAATTATGCTGATGAGCATGGTGGAGTCTGTTTGTTTAATCGGGCTTTATTTTGAGCTAAATTGATTTTTTAATATTAATTATTTACTTTTTGAAATTAATTAATTAATTATTTATTTTCCAAAAATTCAATTGAGATGGCTAGTGACCGGAAAATTTTGCTGATGACTATGGTGTAGTCCATTTATTCAATTGGGCTTTAGTTTGTGCTAAATTGAATTTTTGATAATTATTAATTAATTTTTCGAAATTAATTAATTAATTATTATTTTTCGGAAATTAAGATTTTGATGGTCGACGACCGAAATCTCGTGCTGATTGTCGTGGCGCAGTCCGTTTATTTATTTGAGCTCTACGTTGCATGTAATTAAATAATTTGTGATATTTTAGGGATTTACCCTAATTTGATTGGAATTGATTGAGGTTGAATTATTGATTGGTGAATGGCCAAGTATGTTTATTAAGCAATTATAGTGCTTTTTGAGTTGTAAAGTGAGTTGAATGGTGAGAGTGAATCGAAGTACTTTGGGCTTGACCGATCAAGTAAGGTGTATGGACTACGTGGTTCGGTGACTAAGGATGTCATTGGCGAAAACGGCGCCTTAAAGAATGCACGTACGGTCTAGTACATATCCCATCATGGACATACGTGGTTCGGTGACTTGGGATATCACTGGCGAAACAGCGCCTTAAAGAACGCATGTAGCTGTCTATTGAATACATGATCATAGGCATGTGTGGTTCGGTGACTTGGGATATCACTGGTGAAAACGGTGCCTTAAAGAACGCACGCAATTGTCTATTGAATAGATCATTATAGGCATGTGTGATTCGGTGATTGGGATATCACTGGCGAAAACGGCGCCTTAAAGAATGCACGCAATTGTCTAGTGGATACGTCACTTTAGCGAATTTGAGGCCCGAGAGCATTGACCTAGAATGGTCCGTCTGACATATAATCGACTAGTTCGATTAATCAATGATTTGATCAAATTGTCATGATTTGATTGATTGTTTGTTATGATTTGTGAAGTGTTCATATATAGCCTTGAATTGCAGTTTGAGACTGATGCCAAGGTATGTCTTCTGCCCTATGTGTGTTTAGGCAGCCTATAGTATAATGGTTTACTAATCGAGGCTTAGTGGGGTAAAACTCACTGAGACGTAGTCTCATCCCGGTTTGGGGAAAACATTTCAGGACCTCGTTGAGGAGCTGAGGAGGAGGAGTTTGAGAAGGATTTTTGGAAGAAGAAGATAATCTCGAGAGGGGCCTTGAGTACGGCCCAGATGGATTGAGTTTATCTTCTTTTGAGATCTCCTTTTGATGTGAATATAGTTTAGATTAAAAGTTGCGAAGTGCTCTAGTTTGTGTTTTGTATGAAAGTTTGGTTATAAATTTCAATATGAAAAATATGGCCCTGCTTTTCTATCCCATTGTTTTATTGTCTAAGGGATTTATAATCGCTTCCGCATGTGCTTAAAAATTGAAAGGGTCGGCGATACATAGTCCCAGGATATCGCATTTTAAAATTGACCAAGTATAAGGATGTGTGCGTGCCCGAGGATCGGGGTGTGACAACTGTGGTATGAATATTTAGTACTTGACTTCAACCTAGAAACGATTCTTGGGAGAACATAATAGTTTCTTTTGGCTGCAGAACTTCGTCGATCTAGCAGGAAGCGAGCGTGAATCTCAGTCATTGTCAGCTGGTGCGAGGTTGAAAGAGGGCTGCCACATAAATCGCAGTTTGCTGACTTTGGGAACAGTTATCCAAAGCTGAGGTTGGCCTTACAGCTTGTTTTTCATTGTCTTCATCTTAGAGATCTTATAATTTAGTTGGACCATGCACTGACATGAACATAGAGCACCAATGCAATGCCTTTTCTGTGCCAAACGTCCATTTCTTAATCAATACTAGTTTACCTGCATACACACATGTTATACGAAAAACAACATCATGAACAACCAAGCCTTCTCCCACAAAATAGGACAGGGTAATATGGATCCTGTTATGCCATCGCACTCTATTTCCTATCCGGCTTTCAGTAAAATCCAGATACTGAGCTTTGTTTACACTTTCGATCCTCCAGCAGGGTTTGTGATTGCTGCCTGTGGCAGGTTTAGTGCATGAGCACCCACATGTTTAGTTCCATTTATGCTTGTCTGCCTACCTGTTGTGACTACCAAGTGCTCAGAGCTGACAATTGGTTTATCTTTGCTCTCCTCTAGTAATGTGAAGTACAAATGCTGGGGTCAATTCATTAGACGTGATATTGGCAAAAAAATTTGTTCTATCTGGTCTTTTGTGGGGGCGGGGGTTGGTTTTGGTTTCTCAGGCATAAATTCCACTGCATAGTTGAAAGTTGTTATTTTGAGAGGAAAGGATTAGTTTTCGGGGCTATTGACTAAGTTCTTAGCCTTCAGCTCCATATAGGTAACCGTGCAGAGTTTAGCACCAAGAAGATTAACTGTTTCAAAGCATAAGAAGTCCAGAGACTCAAGAGTAGTTGTTTAAGTTTCTTTGGAGCAAGTTTGACTTTTCACATTTTCCTTTTTCTGCAGTGTTTGAAATTTGACTTTTATTGCACGTTAAACATCTTTAAATTTTAAAACATATGAATATTGACATGCGTGGTTATATAGACTCTTTTTAATTTTTTTGAAACTTAAAGTATCTTTTATTTTTTTAATCAATGTTTTGGAGGAAAAGTTAAAAAAAAAAAAAAAACTTATAGAAATTCAAATCAAACCATCCGTGATGACGTTTTACCAATTTTTCATCTTTGATTGTATGAGCAGAACAATTACTAATATTGAGATCCTATAAGAAATCAGGAGTTGGCGGAAGTATTGCATCTTAAGCTCTATTTTCTTTCAATTTATCACTGATTTATTTTTAAATTTTTGATTATTGATCAAGAACTATTTGAATGGCTCCAGCAAGGGAAGAAATGGACATATTCCTTTCCGAGATTCCAAACTGACTCGTATTCTGCAATCCTCGCTGCGAGGAAATGCTAGAACTTCCATCATCTGTACAATGAGTCCTGCCTGAAGTCATGTTGAACAGTCACGAAATACACTAATGTTCGCAAGTTGTGCTAAAGAGGTCACCACAAATGCATAGGTCAATGTTGTTATGTCTGATAAAGCTGTGGTAAAGTATTTACAGAGAGAATTGGCTAGACTGGAGAGTGAGTTGAGAAATCCAGGACTAGCATCTGTTTCATCTGATACTGCTGTGCTGCTTCGAGAAAAGGATCTCCAAATTGAGAAGGTGAGGATTCCGCATTAAGGCTTTTAATACTGTAATTCGATGTTTCTTATATTTTTTGAGGTTTTTCTCACTATCTATGGAAAAGAGAGGTACTTGTGGGTAATTATCGTACATAAACTAGGTTTATCTTCCAACTTCTTCCTTAGTACGCTGCTGTGTCAGAAAGTCAATTATTTCTTTTGTACCGATGGTGAATTCCACCGGTTCCAGTGGGTTGAATATCCTTCAGTGCACAATGCATGCGATTTCCATCTAAATTGACATCTCTTGACCAAGCTCATCCACTTGAAAGTTCGTGTAAAAGTTGGTCATTTAACTCGGGAACCTAAGACTTAACAGAGAATTTTAAGAGCAATATCTTCGCCTGGCCTTTTTGACCTTCCCTGCAGAATGCATATTTTTCACATTTGCAAATTTTCTTCATCTCTCTCACCGTAGGATGTCCCTTTGGACCAATTCTAACATTCTACACCTCTGAGCAATAACCCACAGCTTTACCATTATGCTGTTAGCTTTTATAGCTGTGACTTTCTCATCAGCTTTTCTTTTGTGTTATTTAATTATTTTTTGGTGAAAAAGATAAGTACAGCTTATTTGAGCGAACCTTCTGATTTACCTGGATGTCCAACTGATGTTTTCTGCAATCTTTTTCTCCGCAAAAATTGTGAGATTGCCCTATTAAACTACTTTGTTTCTTTTTTCATATTCATTCCATTTGAGTTTTGGCATGATGCTGTCAACAGGCATCTACTTCAGAGCCAAAAGAATACAAACCTTCACTATTTGTTGTAATTTGGCATAGAAAATTGGATGGCCAGTAGGTTTATGTGCATTTTCCTTTGCTGGGATGAGTAATAACTTCAGATGGTACCAAAACAGTTCTAATTTGTGAAGAGCTCACTATGCAGCTTATTAGTTGGCCTTCTTAATATTTTCGTTGTGTCACTTTTAAGATTATGTTTGTAAAATTTCCATGTTGTCACCCCTTTAAAGTTCGATGAACAGTGAAGCATTTTTTGTCCATTTATAAATCAGGAAACCACTTAATTATTTCACACCTTATATTCTGTGGTTGTGTCCTCTCACAGCTCAAGAAAGAGATTGCAGAATTGTCTCTACAGCGAGACCTTGCTCAGTCTGAGGTTCAGGATTTGCACCGAATGGTTGTGGATCACAAACCTTTGACTGCACAGGTAATCTACTTTGTTCGATTCCTTGATGGATTTGCCGTCCTCAACTTATAGCACCAATTATTCCTCAATGAAACGTCTGTTCATTTAATACGTCAGGTGGATGCATGCAGTGATTACCCTAAACTTCACGTGCGAGATTCATGGGAACTCAAGAGCCCAATTTTAGATACTCAAAACCGAGCAGATAATGATTATGTAGATGTTGGTATCATAACATTTGATTCATGTCAATATTCAGATCAACACAGTGGGAGTGATTCAGATGGGCATATGATCCACATTCCCGACTTCGAAGAGAACTCTTTACTCTCGAACCCCTCTTCACAGCTCTCAATTCAGATATCTCATTCCAGGCGAAATAGCATATGTCCAGAGGACATTGGAGAATTCACTGATGAAAATTCCAAGGACTTTTGCAGAGAAGTACGCTGCATTGAGATGGAAAAGCCAAACTCGAACTGCCATGGCAATGGTGGTATGTCATCAGTGGAGGAGAAGGAAGGCATGTCAGACTATATTATGGTTGAGGAAGGTGATGAGGAAAAAGAGAAATTGGGATCACCAACTTTGGAGGAAACTAGACAGTTAGAGAGCGTCCTTCAAGATTATGTAGAACCTTCTCTTGAAAAAGCCTATTCAATGATGCAGGGGAAAGAGTTACCCACATTCAGAAGTTTCAAGCTAGTTAGGAGTAAAAGTTGTCAGTCAGGCCTCACAAATATTTCATTTTCAATTGAGGAGATGGATATAAACCATAGCACACGTCCCCCTCGATACGAAGAAGAATGTCCTGGAAGACCTGAGGGATGTCAGAGAAAGTTTCCTTCATTGAAGTATGTGTCCAAAGAAAATTTGTCCGGTAGTGGTTCTCATAATTCACTGGAGGATTCTTTGGATTATGAGCTTCAAGCAGAGATAAGTCGGACGGTTGAGAAATGTGACAGTAATATGGATTCTGCTTCCGAAATAGAGGAGTCCATTGCTCAGCCGGAGGATCAACCTGGTCAGCATGGGGTGCGCTTTGTTCCCTGCCTTTTTTTTGTTCCTTTTATCACGGGCATATTGAGCTATATATTGAACGATGGATTAATTATTTTGGAGGACCTTACAAATATTTATTTTCTCTATTGGAATTTAAATATAACACAGGAGTTATCATGCTTTTTCCATATCAAAGAATGTTATATCTCTGCTATCTGATTCAAATATATGGGCGTGACACCCCATGACTCAAGTGGATGGGAGTTATGAGGGCTTGGCCAGCGAGGGTCAAACTGTGCTTCTTTTACGTTGTTTTCAAAACTTACTACGGACCGGGTAGCGAAGCCATGGTTTTCAGGTGTTTAAAGTTTGTTAAATATTATAATTTAGAAAATTTTGATTTGTCTAAAGATTGTTTTTCTGATGGATGTAGTAATATTGCCCAGCTATGGTTTCAGCTATAAGAGTCTTGTCATCTGTAAATGTGGAAATGTGAGTAAGTTTGTATTTCCACTTACTTGAATATAAAGTGCTTTGAAATTAATCCACTTAAACCTCCCGTCGCTGAGCACACTCTCAAGTGGCTCGCCGTCGGTTGGTGAGCTCCGTCACCGAGCGCTGCCGCGGAGTGCACCCTAGGGCCTCGCCCTTGCTCACTCTAGCGGGTCGAGCTAGCGCTAGTGGGTCAAGCTTCTTCTCTCGAGTGCGCTTCTCCCGTTGCCGAGCACTCCCGAGTGTTTCGCCGTCCGCCGCTGAACTCCGCCCCCAAGTGCCGTCACCTCATGCTCCTGCTGGGCCGAGAGGTAGAAGCCGAGGTAGGTCTAGCTCTAAGTGCCCTCAGGCTAGGAAGGAGTCCAAGAACCCGAATGCTCGTACTTGGGCCAGTGTAGCCAAGGTTGCTACAAAGGGATATGATCTGGAGTTTTTTCCTCCTTCATATGTCAACAACAAACTGGTGGTTGAGTTATTTGATGATATACTTGAGGCTGCTGATTCTAAGCTACAAGAGTGCCTTGTGGGTTACTTTTTTGGCAGGAGATTACCGTTCAAAGTAACTGAATTGGCCCTAAAAAATGCATGGGGACCGAATTTGGTGGAGGTAATGTCTAATGGACAAGACTTTTTTTTTTCCATGTGCTTGATGGAGATTTTCATAGAAAGGTCCTAGAGGGGGGGCCTATTACGATTACTAGAGTGCCCTTAGTTTTGCAGCAATGGCAACCTGCATTGGAGCTAAAGAAAGATAGCCATTTGACCGTGCCTGTGTGGATTATGTTGAGGAACCTTCCTCTTGCCTTCTGGTCTTTGCAAGGGATCAACGAGGTGGCTAGTGCAGTTGGCAAGCCGCTGTATGTGGACTTGCGCACTGAACATATCAAGATGCTGGCTTTTGCCAAGGTCTGTGTTGAAATTATAGTGAAGTAGCCTAGTTGTGATGCTATAGAAGCCATTTACAATGGTGAATCATGCTTAGTGGGAGTGGAGTATGAATGGAGACCTACTGCATGTTTAGGGTGTGGCATCTTCGGCCACAAATGTGCCCTTACCTCTGCTTGTCCTTTTGCTGCAGGGGCTACTCAACAGGCTCCGGTTGTTGCTCCCCTTGTTCCCTAAGGTACGCCTCTAGCCCCAGCTTCTCCTATTTTGAAAGCCCTTGCAGAAGTTGAAGGCCAACGAAGGCAGGCTCAGCAAGAGCAGATTGATTATGCCCCTCTTGCTGCGTCATGTCTACCTGCTGATGATTCTGGGTTGGAGAATGGACCTCGGTAGGCTGAGACAGGGTGGAATCTTGTTAAAGGGAAGAAGAAGAAGGACCCTCATCATAGGGAAATCGCCTCGGCACTTCTGGTTAGCTCGGGGGATGAGGATCACACAAATAGGGAGACGGCAACTGCAATACACAGGAGTTTACCTTCTACTTCAACTCGTAATATCTAGAGAGGATTACAAATTATTACAAGGACAGAAGCACATGCCCCCTCAGCTGAAGAGGAGCTGATAAGTCCCGATGAAGATTCGATAATGCCGATGAGCCCCGAGGAGGAGTCGGATGGATCGACGAACCGGATTGCCAGCTCGGATGACTTGCTACCCCTACCCATCTTTGAAAGCCCCTCCCGGGTGCTACGGGTGTGAAGTCTATCCAAGACAAGTTGATGGATCTAGCTCCTGATCCACCACTTCGCTCCTTTCAGCCTGCTTCGCCTTTTAGTTGGCGCAAGCTGCTGATGAGGACGTAATCCTATTTCTCTCTCTTTGTATATGTGTATATAGGTTGTTGGAATGTGAGGGGCCTTGTTAACCCCACCAGACAGGTTGAGGTTCGAAGCTTGGCTATCTCAAAACAGTTGTGTTTGATTAGTGTATTGAAAATGAAGGTTCCATAAAATGACTTCAATTCCATCTACGGGATCTTGTTGAGAGATTGGTCTTGGATCTCAAACTATGAGTTTTCCCCTAAAGGGTAGGATTTGGGTTGGATGGGACCTTGCTTAGGTTAGCTTTGAAGCTCTCTCTATTTAAACTCAAGCGGTGCATGGGAACCTTAAATAGTTGGACTTTGGAGTGGCTTGCTATGTGTCAATGGTTTATGGTGAGCACACGTTCACACTCAGGAGAGCTCTGTGGGAGGATCTTGTTCATAGAAGCATTGCTTTGCAAAACTCGGCCTGGCTTGTGATGGGAGACTTCAATGCAATTAAAGACCCATTTGACCAGGTCGGTGGATCCGATGCTTGGATACTGTGTTTCAACGAGTTTGGATAGTGCTTGGCATAGGTGGAACTTGAAGACCTCAGGTATGTAGGATTTAAATACACGTGGACAACTTCAGTGGGCTCGCCGAAAGGCAAGAAAGATCGATAGGGTTACGGTGAATTGTAAATGGAGCTATGAATTCTCGTACTCTGAAGCTTCTTTCCTAGCGTTGGGTATATTTGATCACAATCCTATGGTGGTCAAGGTGCTTAATCGGATTCCTTGGAGGAAGCCGTTCAAATTTTATGACTTCTGGATGAAGCATTCGGAGTTCAATGCTATTGTTTCTCAAGCTTGGGAGGCCCATGTGGAAGGACTTCCTATGTTTATACTTGTATGTAAGCTGAAGGCTCTCAAACAACGACTTAAGACTCTAAATAGAGTTTCCTTCTTTGACATCTTAGTTAGAATGTCGGAGGTGAGGACGGCCTTAGAGACCACGTTGGCGGAGTTGCTGTAGGAGCCTGCTTCTGCTCATCTGGCTGAGTTGGAAAAGGAACAGCGACGTGTCTTTGCTAGGCTAAGATCCATGGAAGAGTCTTTCTTCAGCCCGGAAAGTCGAGAGTCGGTGGCTCAAAGAGGGAGACCGCAATACTAAGTTCTTCCATCGGTATGTCAAAAAGAGATAGTTGAGGAATAGAGTCCTTTCTATCCAAGATTCAGAGGGGAACCTTATCTACGATCCATGTGGGTTGAGTAATGCTTTCTTCAATACTTCCAAGACCTCCTGGCGCCACAAGCTTAGCTGGATAGACCTTCGGTGGAGGTGATCTGCGAAGTAATCCAGCATCCTCTCTCGGTTGATTAGGTTAGTTTCCTAGCTCGTCCGGTTACGGAGTTGGAGATCCGGGATACTTTATTCTCTCTAGCTAGGGGTAAGGCGCCAGGACTAGATGGCTTCACAGTCGAATTCTTTAAAGAAAATTGTGAGACGGTAGGGCACTTGGTTACTGTAGCAGTGTTGGACTTCTTCTCCACCGGGAGGCTCCTAAGGGAGATCAATAACACCATTTTGGTGTAGTCTTGAAAGTGTTGAATGAGTCTTCCGTTGAGGATTATAGGCCTATTGCTTGTTGCAACACTATCTACAAGTGTATTATCGAAGTGTTGGCCAACCGGGTAGCAGAAGTCTTGAAGGACGTCATTAGCCTTTTTCAGAACGCGTTTGTGAAGGGCAGGAGGATTAGAGACAATATATTGCTGGTCTAGGAGCTCTTTTCCGGCTTCCATCTTCAACCATACCTGCCTAAGTGTGCAATTAAGGTGGACTTTAGAAAAGCTTATGACACGGTCGATTGTGGGTTCCTTGAGAGAGCCCTCTTGGCTTTTGGTTTCCTTGAGTTTATAACTTGGCTGATTATGATGTGTGTTCGCACTCCTAAGTTCTCGATTGCTTTGAATGGGGAGTTTCATGGATTCTTTGTGAGTGGCTAGACTTCGTCAAGGTGATCTTATGGGCGCGTTTGGTAATGTTTTGTTCAAAAATTGTTCCGGGGAACATAAATAGAAAAAAGTGTTTGCCCGGGGAACAATTTTTGACCAAAAAGATGCATATGGTAAACTTGTTGGGAATAAAAATGAATAGAAACACGTTTGGTAAATTTATGTTTTTTTTTTGTTTCTTTTAATTTTTAAATATTTTTATTTTTATTTTTATTTTTTCCTTTCTTTTTTATTTTTTTCTTCTTTCGGCGGTCGCCGCCTCCTGGGCGACTCAGCCCAGCCGGGCTGGCAGCCTCGCCCGGCCACCGCGAGGCTCGGCCTTGTCGGATCCGGGCGAGCTCGAGCTCGCCCGACCATGGCGAGGCTCGGGCTCGCCCAGCCAAGGTGAGGCCGAGCCTCGCTAGGGGGCAGTGAGGCTCGGCCTTGCCGGGGCCGGGCGATGCTTGGCGAGGTCGCCGACCCTCGACGGCGTCGTCGGCCCTCGATGGCCGGTCGCCGGCCATGGCCGAGGCGGCGATTGGCCAAAGAAAAAGAAGAAGAAAAGAAGAAGAAAAGAGAAGAGAGAGAAGAAGAGAAGTGTTTCTTCAAAATCGTTTCTAAAACAAGAAACAATTTTTTTTTGTTTCTCATTTCTGTTCTTTTTGTGTTCGGGGAACAAAAAAAAAAAAAAAAAGGAACAGAAACGCAACCAAACGTGTCTGTTCTTTTTTGTTCCCGGGAACAAAAAAACAAAAAATTCGGGAACAAAAAAACAAAAAATCTGTTCATAAACGATTCCGTAAATAAAAACATGCATGCCCTATTTCTCTCTATTTATTTACCTTAGTGATGGAAGTCCTATCAAGGATCTTATATAGATGCTCTTTAAAACTAGAGTTTAAGTTCTTTTGGAGATGCAAGCCCACGAGCCTCTCGCATCTTTTCTTTGCGGATGACGTCTTCCTGTTTTCGAGAGGTGGATTTGCCCACTATAGCTATTCTTAAAGAAGGCCTTCAAACATTCTCTACTTGGAGTGGCGTGTTCCCAAATCCAAATAAGAGTGAAATCTTCCTTATTGGAGGCACGCCGTCCTTAAAACGAGATTATCTCCGAGTTGGGTTTTCACAAAGGTAACTTGCCAACTCGCTATTTGGGGGTTCCTATCGTTACATTGAGGCTCACTAAGGCTGACCGTTGCACTCTCGTCAATCGCATCACAACGAGGGTTCATTCTTGGACTCATCGCTTCCTTTCTTCAAGCTCTCCAAGCGTATTAGGCGAGTGTTTCTATTTTACCTATAGCTGTTCTAGATCAGATTGAGAAAATCCTCAGACAATTCCTTTGGAAAGACCCGGAGCTAGGTAGAGGGAGTGCCAAGGTTGCTTGGGAGGATGTATGCCTTCCAAAGAAGGAATGAGGGCTTGGTATCAGGAGACTTATTGCAATAAGGCTGCCATGTTGAAACATATATGGCTCTTATTCTTAGATAAAGAAGCTCTGTGGTGCAAGTGGGCTCATTCCACGTTTTTAAGGGACAAGAACTTTTGGGTCGCTAAGAAGCCAACCTGTTGTTCCTGGTCTTGGAAGAAGCTTCTAAGTCTTAGGAGCGAATTTCAAAATGCATTCTTTTGGAGGATTAGGGATGACCGCTTGGTCTTTCTTTGGTTCGACAACTGACACCTTAAGGGACCGCTGAATTTAATCTTCTCAGTTGCAGATCTTTTCTTTGATGCTAGCCAAGCTCTCAAAATAGTCCTTGAGTCATGGGATTATCCTCTTCCAATCCCTACTCAAGTCGCGGATTGCTATTATTGGCGGGAGAACCCGTCGGGCCGGTTCATAGTAGCAAATGCTTGGGAAACCATTAGGAGTAAGGGGAGAAGTACACTATCAGTGCCATAAATTATGTGCGGCGCTTACTTTGGTGCCAAAAGTTTATTTTGGATCACTTAAGTGCTAACAAATTTGAACAACAATCATTTCAAAGTGCTAATGTCAATCAAATTGGTCGGAAATCCAACGTGGCACTTTTTTATTAATTTTTGAAGCTCCAGGAGAGTATAGTCAGCATTTAAACAACAAAACAACGTCGTTTTGTGTCTTTCCTCCAAATTCAAAACCCTAAATCCCCAAATTAAGAGAGAGAATATGTCGTCTTCTTCCCCGAAACAGCACCAGCAACACCAGCAATGCACCAGAACAACACCAGTAGTTTTCCAGAAAAGAAACCACGCACTCGCCTCCGCCCTCCTCCAATATTTTTCCCCTATTTTCAATCATCTTGTCGACCTTTCAAATCCCCAAATCTCAGCCCCACCACCACCTTTTCCCAAGGAACATCGTCCGGTGCAGAGGAAGTGCGAGCTCGAAGAATCTCTAGAAGTACAAGTGATCCGGCCAATGGTAGTCGTGAAGATTTGGAACCCCATGGAGGTTGTTGGCGAAGCCCATTGTGTGATGATGGCGGCCGTGGCGCCGCCATCCCCTCCTCCACCCTCATCATCAACACCTCCCTCTCCCTTGGGATTTTCTGTTCGTTTTTTTTTTTTCTTTTGTCTTGTTGTGGCAAGCAACTACAATGGAGGTCGAGGAATGGCGGCAGAGTGGTGGTGGCCAAGGGACGGCGGCCAAGCGACGGCAGACAAAAAAACCCTAATTTCAATCCCAAAAAAAAAAAAAAAATCCCCAAATGAGTTGTGCGGCATCGTTTTTGTGAAGCCATCCATGTAGGACGGCAAAATGACATCTTTTTCTTAAGGAAGACGGAAAATGATGTCGTTTAAAAAGGCTTCTCAATTTTTTTTTTTTTTTTTTTTTTTTTTTTTTTGAAATATAAAAGCCGCGTAATTATTTTAGCAAGAATCACTCGCCAGTGGCACCAAAGTGACATTTTTTTTCCTTCGATTTGGCACTTAAGTGATTCGACGGAAACTTTTGGCACCAAAGTGAGCGCTGTACACAACTTATGGTATTGATAGTGTACTTCTCCCAGGAGCAAGCGGAACATTGTTTTTTGGCATGATTTCATCTGGGATAATACAATCACGCCAAGGTATCAGCTTAACCTTTAGCTTATGGCCAAGTGCAGATTACCCACACAATCTCTGTTATTGGCTTATGGTAGAATAGAGAGGGGATCCTGCGTGTTTTGCAATGGGTTGCCTGATTCCATAAATCATTTGTTTTTTGATTGCTCTGTCACAGCCGGTGTTGCTTTCTTTTGGGTGGCGAGATGCAATCTACCTTGGCGGAACATGTCTTACGGAGAGAATCTCCAGTGGGCCACCTCTTTCTTGAAGGGTGAAGACTTCTTTAAATGCATTGCTCGCTTTTCCTTTGGGGCTCTTTGTTACATTATTTGGAAAAATATGAATAGCATCCTATTAAGAGAACAACCCCTTACCATCTCGGCTATAAAGAACCATTTTCTTAAGGTGGTTAGGATAAAGCTAGCACCTTCAAAAACGTTGAGGGCAGTTTTAGAAACAGAAGGTTGCAAAGGAGTTAGGGCTCGATCCGATTATCTTCTCAAGAGACCCGTAATCGACCCTGGTTTCAATCAATGCTTCAAGGAAATGCTAGTGCTCTAGTGCTCTGGAGCCGACGTCTCCCCTCCTTTGCTGAGGTGTTTGTTTCTTTGCTGGTTGTTCATGCCGTGCCTATCTAATTTGCTGTTTGCCTTCTTTTAGGAGTTGCCTTGTGTTTTACATCATGTCATACTTCCACTCATTATGTGTGGCATCCCAAAAATTCAAGGCAAGCTCTAAGGTGTATTAAAACCCATAATTAGGTAATGAAATTACCTATGGTTTATGCTTTAGCCATTAGTCTCCTCTTAAGACTAAGTGATATAGGCTTGTGTTCATGAGTTTTAAATTAGTATTATAGGATAAATTAATGGGAATGATTTATTCTTGGCCATGCACCTCATAGACTAAATTCCTATGGATAAAATGTTACAAGATTTTGGCCATGTGAAATTTAAAATTTGAAATCTATAAAAGAAAGAATTAAAGATGAATAATTGAAAGTGAAATTGTGGGTTTAATTAGGTTGGACCTTAGGCCCAAGAGTATGGATTTTGGTGGGCCAAATGGCCGGCCCATTGGAGCCCAAGGAGGGGCTGTCAACCGGCCCATTTGCTGGCCCAAAGCCCAGCCGAGAAGGAGGCCCATCTTTGCATGAAGAAGGCCATGTGTCTCTCTCAAATTGCCAATTGTAGATCATGCATTGGCTTGTGGAGAGGCACATCATCATTGCTAATGATTGTGGCTTAGGGGAAATAAAAGGGGGAGAGAGAGTGGCCGGTTGAGGGCTGCCGTCCAAGTGAGAGAGAGAGAGAGAGAGAGAGAGAGAGAGAGAGAGAGAGTGAGCTGTGAGAGAGAGGAACCGAGAGGGAGGAGAGGAAGGAGCTCGCCGTTTGTCCGTCCGCACGCCGTCCGTTCGTCCGTCGCCGGTGTGCCGTCCATTTGCTGTCGTCCGCTTGGTCTTAGAGGCAAGTTAGGATCGATTTCCACTCTTGCATGTGTGTCTTGCATGCGTGATTTGTTGGTAGTAGATCTCGGATGTTAGGGTAGGCAAAACCGAAGCTAGAATGTGACTTGTTCTTGAAAATGCTTGCTGATTTCGTGTAAACCGCCTGACCCAAAAACTTGTGGAGGCTTGCATGCATGTTTCGAGTTCGATTTTGACTTCGGCTCCTTCATAAAAGTTGTAGAAAACATCTCAAAGTATACCATACTAAACTTTGAGATAAAAAGGCTGAGTTTTAAAGGGTGAAACCCATCCTCTACGAAAAGGCTAGATCTGGAACGGTTTCGTCGACCTCTTGATGGTTTTGTGTGCTACATGTCACTTTTTACCGAGAATATTCTTTCGAATTCTTCATGAAACTTGTAGAGAACATTCTAAATATTAACATACTAAAATTTGAAGTAAAATGAGCAAGTGTAGCCTAGTGAATCGACTTACTCTTGAAGACGGTAAATCTGGAAACATGGTACTGGACACCCGAGACTTCTTGGACCCATATAGTGACTATTATTTGGAAATTTGACTTATATCCCTTAATAAAAGTTGTAAGGGACCTCTTAAAGTAAAACATATCAAAATTTCAGAGGTAACGAAGAAGAATAAGGGGGGTGAAAACTCGATATTTCGGAGATACCCACACTGGACGTTTCGGTGCTAGAATCAGAAGCTTCGGATGACTATAGAAAATTATATAGAACTAATCTGGCCTAGATGTCTTCATGAAAAATCTACTTTAGTGTCTTAAATATAACCTGGTACAATTTCATAATTTTCGGAGGTCTTTCGGGTATTTTAATCGAATTATTTCAAAGACTGCGCAATCTGTTTCTATCCGAAATTGCATGCTGTACTGGTGTGAGTTATATCTTCTTGTGTGAAACTCTTTTGGGCATGTGTTCTTCATGAAATTGTTATCTTATTGTCTTGTCTATCGCGTGTCTTGATTTCATGATTTTTGAGAGGCATATGGATATTTAATTTAAATGTTTTCTAAAATGGCACAAGCTGGAATTTTGTAAACTTCGAAAATGCATGAAATATAGACTATTTTAAATTGCATGGACTCCATGAATTGTATTGTTATGAGTGACTGTGTCTTGCTGCATGTATGGTGATGATTTGAGGTGCATGTATGAATTCAAGGATGAATATGATCTTGATTGCCATCACATCACATGCCATGTTAAAATTGAACTATAATTAAAGATGAGAATTGGGATAAATGAGAAGGTCGTCGGAGGTATGAGCCGACAATGCCTCGGGAGTGTTGAGATGCTTGGCTAGAAGGGTACGGTCGGTTGCCCGGTGGCCTTGAATGGCCGGATATCGGAGGGTCCTCGGGAGTATCGAGAGGTATCGAGATGCCGGAGAGTGGGGGAGTCAAAAGCTCGGCGAGGTATTGTCTTTGAGGGATGCCTCGCGATGCCAGTTGGGGTGCGAGATGCCTGGCTAGAAGGGTACGGCCGGTTGCTTGATGGCCTTAAATGGCTGAATGCCGGAGGGTCCTCGTGATGCCAGTTGGGGTACAAGATGCCCGAAGAGTGGGGGAGCCGAATGGTGTGATTGTATCTTGGATACATGTGGGATGCAAACATTGGTCCCAGAAAAGAGAAATGTGGCGGTCCAAAGTGAAATCGAAATCAAACTATGTATGATGATATATGCATGACATGATGATGATGATATATGCATGACATGATGATGACATTATATGCATGGATGCATGGCAATGATGATGGTACATGTGATATGATGATGACGTTACATGCATGGATGAATGGCAATGATGATAGTACATGTGATATGATGATGACATTACATGCATGGATGCATGGTAAAGATGATGATACATGTGACATGATGACATTTCAGACAGCGGATGCTGCTCCTCGCTGTCACGCGAGGCGTCTTTACGGTCTTCCTTCGGATGTAGGGGTCGAGTGTGTGGAGATCGACTGTCCCACCATTCCTAGATTGACATTTATTCGAGTTCGCGCCTTAGTGATGTATGACGTGGGCTTGGCTGGGGGCCCTGTCATTCAGGAGTTCATATCCATCCATGTTCGTTGAGACGGAGTGATGAGTGGGATGTCGCCGCCGCCACTGCCTGATGCACCGGGATGGGTGTGAGGGCCCGTGCGTGAGAAGTAGGAGCTGCAACTTTTTGGGATGATAGCCAACACTAGTTGATGGGAGATCTTGCGCGATAGACATAGTGGGTCGAGTGTTTCTTTTTGGGGTTATGGCCGAGTGTGGCTACATGTCTTAGCCTTTCTTTTGATGTACCGACCCAAGGAAACCCATCATGGAAAATATGTAAATAAAAGTGTCATGGCTTTATCTTTTCTTATGATGTTTAGTGGTGTGCGATTGTATCATGGTTGTTGGAGGGAGTGATGGCGATATTATATTTTGCTTCCGCTAATGAGTCGCGTTGGGACCTTTTTTTTTTTTTTAAATGTCTACGATTTACGACGCTTCTTTTAAGAGATGTAACTAGTGTTCCATTAGGTGTAGCATTAGGTGCCTGTGGCAACCTAAGGTGGTTCAGGGTGCCACATTATGTTTATTCATCTTGAGTGTAAGTTTTGGTGCCGTGATTTTTTTGTACTTTTGACCTTTCCTCTTTATATTATTACTTTTTACCAAAAAAAAAAAAAAGTGCTTTGAAATTTGGAGAACAAACTTAGTGTTTAGTTACTACCATTAGATATGGATGTTTTGTCAACATACGCACATTTTGCATAGTGGGACTCTTTTGATTGATAGGTACATGATATAAAACCAAATGTGATTGCACCTACTAAACATGTTTAGGATGTTGGCTTGGATCCAATTGAAGATGATACAGAAGGTTCTTTGGAATGGCTTTTGCACTTCAAAAACTTGCAGAAGGAGATTGTCAAATTGTGGAAGGAATGCAATGTCTCATTAGTTCACAGGAGATACTTTTTCATACTGTTTAAAGGTGATCCAACGGATTCTATCTACATGGAGGTAGAGCTCAGGAGGTTGTCGTTTCTTAGGGATAAATCTGTCCGTTGTAATCAAGCTCTGGAAGATGGTTAGACCTTGATTGCTGCTTCAAGGTACTGAATTTAAATTATATGAAACACTCGCTGCTTTTGTTAAATTCAGAGTAGGAACATATTTAGTCAGGGATTTTATTGTGCTGAGCAGCATACGAGATCTTCGCTATGAGAGGCAGATGCTTACCAGGCAGTTGCAGAAGAAGCTCGCCAGGAAAGATAAGAGAGATGCTATTCCAAACTTGGGGGATCAGTTTGAATACAAAGCATAGATGTTTACAGTTAGCCCACCGCCTGTGGTCCAACACAGAAGATATGGGCCATGTGTCCGAGAGTGCCAAAATTGTTGCAAAGCTTGTTGGTTTTGTTCAGCCAGAGGAAGCTTCAACTTTACTCCTTGGTGATCAAGCACAAAACTTCGCAAGTGGAAAAGCACTATGATGTCTTTCTTGTGAATATTTGTTTTGTATGCAATTACCATTGCGGAATGGTGACAAAATCGTTCCTCCAACCGTTTGGGATGCTATGAATTCATTTTAACTGCTAGTATATATGTAATTTAGATGCAGGTCATTGTACAAAGGCTTTGTAATATGCTCATGAACAAATGAGGGCTTGCAGGTCCTTTCACCGGTCCTGGCTCTTTAACATATGTATTGGCGCATGATTGATGTTAATTGGACTAATATAATAATGTTCCTATTTCTTCCATTTTCTTACATGTTTTTTATTTAAAAGCTCGTAGCTGATTAAATTAGTAATTTAACTAATGACTCATGGCATGCGCTCGTTGATTGTGACTCCTCAACTTCATTGAGCCATTTTTTTGCTCTCGTGGTTTTCCTGACCTCATGGGATTTAGTATATGTAGACTCAGACATGGAGAAGAATATGGTCCATGGGAGACTAAAGAAAGAGTATCTTGTAATGGTTGAATGGCATCATCTTAGTAATCACACAAGATAGTAGTTACATGAAAGTCATTTGTCTGCACACTGAGAGAGAGAGAGAAAGGGAGGGGTCGAGAGAGGGAGGGAGGATGAGGCTGACGAGGTGGGATGTTCAACTAGAGATGTCATTGTAGTGGCTTATATTGAAGGAAGAGCGTCCTCGTCCTCGTCATCGTCAAGGACTGTAGGGAACAAGAAATCACTAGATTAGTAAGCTTCCCATACACACCGTTTTCCTAATGGTACTCCTACCAGTGAAAAGAAAGCAATTTTCTAGATTTGTTCTTATATGCTTCTTTTCTTAAAAATATGATATAGCATATAAATGATAGGTCTTAACTGGTATCTATTCTTGAAAGCTTAATAATCTTGTAAAAAAATAATAAGAATTTCTTCCATGTTTTGAAAGGCTCACTATGAAATGCGTCTCAACATGCGTTGCCTATGGGCAGTAAGGTTGAGTTCAAAGATTACTTTTGGATTCAAAATTGGGTTATATAAAGAACAAATGATGTTGCCCACATGATTTGGTATTGTGATGGTGAGTATAAATACAAACTAGACTTTTTGAAAAAGCTATGTGATGATTACAGTGTGGAGATTGTATGAAAATTTGTTTTAGAACCATTCTGGAATACAAAGAATGCATTAAAAGATTGCAATGAAATGCTTACTTGATAAGGATCTCAATTGTTCATTTTAATAATTGAAAATAATTGTTGAAATTATCGATTCTATAAAAGAAAAAAAATCCATCATCATGCGTAAAGATATGATTGAGATTTAATATTATTATCCCATACCTGTTATCATTATCTGTATGTTCTATCTCGGTCTCTTCCATTTTGTACAGATTCTGCCTCTTTCTCTTTTTTCTTCTGGAGAAGGTCAACAAAATCATTAGCCCCTTTTTTGACCACCACATAAATATTCTCCAATTCCTCACACATGTTCATCCCTTCAACTTTTGTCTTTGCATCGAGGTGCCTAAACTCTAATTCTTTGAGATGGAGCATTGCTCCATGTTCAATAGTCACCTTCTCAAGCTGAAGCAGTTTCCAAATCTTCAAGAACTTGAGGCTCGGAAACCCGTCTTTGGCGAAACTCAGACTAGTGCCTAGATAGGAATTGGCCAAGAGCCTGAATGTCCTCAGGTTCTTCAGGAGACCACCCAACTGGGGCATCATGTCTATTTCCACCTTCGAACCGGACAGAGTCAATACTCTGAGCGAGATTGGCAAGAGCTGCGTCCAGATGGGTTTGTTGAGTTGGCCCAGCAAGTAGAGCTCCAGCAGTTCGTGATGTTTTTCAGCCAACGACAGCTCCGGTATCGGGCCTATCTGCGATGTCACGGGCTTGGCTTCTTTCTTGTCTTCTTTTCGGGCTTGGATACATTTGTGGCTTCTTTGTTTGTCTTTCGCGGGCTCGACTACTTCTGGCGCGGCTACTTCTGGCGCGGGTTCGGCTTCTTTCGCAGGCTCGGATACCCGGGCTCGGCTTCTTCCGCGGGCTGGTCTACTTTAATGGCTACTTGGCTTGGCTTCTTGGATCACCCCAAAGGTCAAGGACTGAAGATTGGTGAGCCTGAAGCTAATCCAATGCGCTATTGTTTTCCCGGCAGCGCCTGAGGTGCCGTTATCCGAGTGTTGCAAGAAAAGCTTGAGTGTGGTGAGCGTTGTCAAGCTGTTCTCGAGGCCCGAGGTCTCCTTAACTTCGCCAATAACCAGCCCGCTTAAGGTTTGGAGTTGAGTTAAGGCATTGACATTGTTGCTACAAGCCTTGAGGATGTTCTTCAAGTCGATGTAGAACCAGTTAAGATGCAGGTGCCTCAAGTTCCTCACCTTCCACAAGGAACCTGGCAGCGAAGTGATGTTGGTGTGCTTTATGTCAAGAGTCTCGAGATACTGCAGATCAGAAACAGTGCTTGGGAGCGAATCCAGCACCGTGGATCTCAATCCTAGGTACCTTAGGAGCACCAGCTTGTGGAGCACACCTTGCAAGGATGGCTTATACACACCCTCCAAATCAAGCACCCTCAGCAAGCTACAGTCAGTCTTGGACGTCAGCTTCCTAAGGAAGTTGCTTATGTCCTTGGTGAGCATGCCTCTCCTCTGGTAGAATGACAGAAACGAGCGGACATTGTCAAGGTTCAAAGCAGGGTAGCTGCCTCCGCTGCCGTCCATGGCTATGTTCGTGTGCTCTGCGAGCCACCGGACCCTGGCTCTCTCTCCCAATTGCTGGCTGGTTGGGTCACGGTAGTTCCTGTCTTTCAACTTGCTATCGTCATGTATGTGGAGGAATCCCGTGCTCATCACAGTTGGCCGGATCATGTCATACAGAGAGGTGACAATTTGACAAGCTTTGGGGGATCCATCCGGCCTCCAGCTCACCACATCGATCACGTTCCTATCTGCGAGCTCCAGAATGAACGTCTCTCCCACATCCTCAGGCTGTCTTGTCCTTTTCCCTTCTCTGTCGCAACAATGCAAATCCAATAAGCCCTCAGCCAACCATAGCCTCACTAGCCTTCTTGTAGGAATCGGGAATTCTACAGGAAACAAAACCATGTACATGAAACACGGTTTTAAATGCACTGGCAATCTATGGCAACTCAATTGTAGAAGATCTGATAATGCCATCTCAGGATGATCATTTGCTAGCACTGCGCGTTCATGCTCTCCGGCATTCGGCAGTAATCCGCTGAGCAAGTATATACAGAGTGGCAGGCGACGACACTTGTTTAGGATATCCTTCTCCTTCGTGAGTCTCTGATCATTTACTCCATGCAACTTCCAAGCGAGCATCCTCTCGCTATCTCCATTGCCCAACTTTTCTAGCTTGATCGGAATACTCTTTTGAATCATCTTCCACTGGCTATCTTCATTGTTTTGAGTCGTTGTAATTATGAGGCCCTCTGAGAAAAGCGGGATGCTAATCACTAATATTCGCACAAGTTGCTCGTCGGATGGCCGCACATCATCCAGCACTATGAGGAATTTCTTCTTCTCGGTCAATTCCTGGCGCAGCATGATCATTATCTCCTTGAAATCCATGCCCTTCACGTCCCTCGCTTGCTTGTCTACTTGCTTCAGTATCTCGAACAGTAACTCCCGCAAGTCCATGCCGTCCGAGATGTGGACCCAAGTGCGCGAATCAAAGCCCTGGTACATTGCTTGGCTGTAGATCCATCTCACAAGGAATGTCTTGCCGGTGCCTTGCTCGCCCCAGATCGAAGTCCATTGGACCAACCCTTTGATTTTGATCCGACTAATTTCTTTTTCTCATGCTGGCGACATTTGGAGTTTGTCGATGCTTGCCAATCCCAGAAAGTAGTCAGCCTCCCCAATTTTTTGCCTAACCAGGGATCACTACCATGGGAGGAGGAACTAGCAGGTTTCCCTTTCCTCAGGCCCCCGGCCTCCGTCTTTCTCCTCAAGTACTGATCTTGACACAACTCGTTCATGGTTTTACCAGCATGGACAAGTCCCTCCACAGCATGTACTTACGGACAAGCGTGGCGAGTGGCCTTGTGGCCATGTGCAGGGCCTCGTGCCCCCTGCAGGCCTCTCTGAGGTGGAACTTATCGATGAATTCCTCAGCATCGTACATGGCTCGGAGGAGCCGCCCTGACCACTCCGTGCTCTTGGACGGTCTGTCTTGAGTGGAAAAGAACTCTTGGATCATGGCCAGCTTCTTCTTGGCGGCCTTCGCCTGGGTTTCCGTGGATAAAAACCCGAGTCGCACTGGGTTAGAGAGCATGATCTCTAGTTTCTGTGACACAATCTCGGCAGTGGCTTCAGCCGCCATGGTGTAGCTTCTCATGTCGAAAGCAGCCATGGTTGATCAATATATTTGTTTCGAGCAAGGTTGTGTGTGTGCGCGTTGGCTTGTTTGCTTGGATTGAATTAATTTGTTAGGACATATTATTCTCTTTCTATGTACATGTTCTTCATTTTTCTATGCTTTTGTGGCTCCACAATAAGCTTTGTTTAATTCTTTGCTTGCGCGGTTTTTGACCGTGAGACTGTGGAGAAAGTATCTCCCAGAATGAGGTAAAGTTGTGCGCCTCTAATAAAACATTCTTACATGTCCACCTCAATATTCCTTACTTTGTCAAACTACGGGTTGTAGAGACAAGTAAAGATGAATTTAATTTTTGTGATGAAATTCCATCTATTTGAAGAGTTTAACACTTTATCAGCACCCGATTTGAGATCAAATGAGAGCATTCGTTGGCTTATTTTATCTAATATAGAATACTTAAACCAATTCAAAGAAAATCATTACTTTTCTGATTACAACAATTAAGGATTTGGTTTTCAAATTTCTGGAGATACTATATGTTTACGAGTTTTAGAGTTCAATTACATGATATATGATTATGATGCATTTGCATCTCCGATATCAATTATATCTTTAATATACTTGATAGGAAGCAGTGAAGCCTGTGCTTGTACACACATTATCAACTTGTCCATGTAAGAACACTTGCACATAGTTCTTACCAAAAAAAAAAAAAACACTTGCACATAGATAATGTATCTTATAACATATCAACATCACATATAATGCTCGTATAAAATACGTGAATATAATGTCATTATCACATATTAGATACTACATGGTAGGAGTGCTGCCATGCAAGGTGTGTAAGGGTGTGTGTTCTTTTTATGATTGTGTTTTATATTTTGTTCATTTTTTCGGTGCTTTTCCTCGAAGGGGTGCCTCTCCCCCGATTGATTATTTACTGAGCCAAATTTGACCGAGGTACAAGAAAGCATCCGGTGCTTTTGTCATTGGTAGGTTAAATAATTAAGAAGCCTATTTAGTTTTGCTAAAGTTCGGACTCCAAGATGGGACGAGTTCACGCGGTTAATATATTAGCGATGTGATGAATAGTTGCTCGGTAGTGATCGTAACCCACCCATAATAATCTTAGCTTCTAACCT
>CM024629.1:37008985-37086077 GCA_014182585.1 Eucalyptus coolabah
ATACCCATTATGATAGGCTTAACGTAACTTATATAAAACTAGACACCAAAAAGAGCAAGACAACGCTCTAATATCATTTTTATCAACCGGTTAAGATTTGAGGACTTTCTCATCATCTCAGGTAAATGGCTAAAATCCCAATTCAGCATACGACACCGCACAGGACAGCAAGCCTTACTGCAAATATAGAAGTTGCAGATCTATAGAAAATCCATCATATCATTGTGTTAATTTTTTCTCTTTCATGATAAAATCCATTTATGAACGTGTAACTTCAATAGGAGGATACTAAAAAGTTCGTCATTTAGTTTCGGAAGAGTCCCCATACGTTCCTAATGCAGCAGTTGGATAATATATGGAAATCCTCTTCGGTCTTCGACTTCGTGGAGGAGACATGCTTGCACCGACACAAACACAGTTCTTCGATGAAAAGGACAACCATCCAAGTTCGAAAGCCCACACACAGGGACCACAGAAAAAACCAGATTGAGATCTCATTGGGTTGCATTTCGCATTGTGAAACCTATCGATGGATGAAATGTAAGAACCAAACGTCCAGTCACTGCCTTCCCATCAGAAAATTTTCTCTTGCTTTCCTATCAGTTCGCAAACACAAAACGGTTGGTCCATTCTCATTCTTGTACATATTGCACTCTTCAGAATTTAACCAGATCCAAAGAAAGTAAACATACAGGCTTCAACTCATCTGAAGCTCATTCGAACTTGAATAAGAAGGTAGCAACTTCAGATGAGGCAAACCAAGGAAAACGAACAGATCTAAATGTACTAATTGAAAGCGAATGAATAGGGTAAGTTACAACAAATCCAAGAGGCATTTGAGCTCATGGGTAGACAATTAACTGGTAAAGAACCTATAGCCATCCCAAGAACATCTCAAACCCTTTAAACCTTGAAAAATAAAAACTTTACTTGCTTCGGGCTGATCTTTAAATAAATAACCAAAAAAGAGCACAGAAAAATAATTAGAAAAACAGAGCAACCAGAGTAAAAGTACCAAATTCTCAAGGCTGCTGCTGAGCATCCATGTACCAGCATCAACAAGAACCTTCTCTCTCTTGGCCAATTCAATGTCCTCATCGACCATCATCTTCACCAACTTCTCAAACCCCAACCTTGGGCTTCCAACCCAGCACCTTCTTGGCCTTACTCGCATCTCCTTCAGGTTGTCGACCTCCGCCGGTCTGAAGTACCTCTTATCGATCACATGGTCCCTCCAATTCAGCCCAACATACCCAAACGCTACCTCCAAGAACTCCTCCACCGTGTGCGACTCCTCCGTCGCCACCACGTAGTCATCCGGCTTTTCTTGCTGCAACATCATCCACATAGCCTCCACATAGTCCCCGGCGAAACCCCAGTCCCGGGAGGCCTGCAGATTTCCCAGGAACAGCTTGCTCTGCAGCCCGATCTTGATCCGCCCCACGGCCCGAGTGATCTTCCGGGTCACGAAGTTCTCGCCCCGCCGTGGGACTCGTGATTGAACAGGATCCCGTTGCGCGAACAGCCCGTAGGCCTCGCGGTAGTTCACGGTGTACCAGTGCGCGGCACTTGGACGCGGCGTAGGGGACCGCGGGTGGAACGGGGTGGTCTCCGACTGCGGCGGCGGGTCGATCCGAACATCTCCGAGGACCCGGCCTGGTAGTAACAGATGTGGCTGCGGCCGGTAGCGGAGACGTGGGGAGCGCACGGCCTCGAGGAGGCGGAGGCGCCAGTGGCCACGACGTCGGCCGTGTAATCGGGGATCTCGGGAAGGAGACCGCCACGTGGGACTGGGCGGCGAGGTTGTAGACCTCGTCGGGGCGATCGTGTCGATCAGCAGCGGAGGGAGGAGGCGTCGGTCAGATCGGCGTAGTGGAGCTTCATCCGGGCCTTGTGGGCGTTGTGGGGTCGATGTAGATGGTTGATCCGCTGGGTGTTGAAGTTGGAGGAGCGGCGGATCAGGCCGTGGACCTCGTACCCTTGTCGAGCAGGAACTCAGTGAGGTACGACCCGTCCTGGCCGGTAATGCCGGTGATCAGGGCCACCTTGCGGAGCGGCAGCGACGGCGGGGCTCGCCGTTAGCTCAGATCCGGATCTGGAAGAGTCGTTGTGGGTCGCCATTGTCGCGTAAGGACGGCGAAACAGGTCTGCTCGCGAGGTGTTCGTGAAAATGCCTGATAGAGAAAGGGGCGGATTTGGAGGAAGTAGGATGCTCTGGTGGTGGAAGTTTTGGAGACTTTTAAGAGGTGGAAGAGGAAGGAGTCAGGACAGTTCGGTCAAGGTAGATCTTTCCTCCTTTACGCGCATTGTTTTAACTGACCAATGAGGTCACGCCACGTGCGGATGGGAAGGTCAGTATGGTCAATTAGTACGGGGAAGTCCGCGAAAACTCCGGGGATGGGGGATCCGGTGCTCCTCCAGGCCAGATCTACCGTTCGACGGCAGGCGCGGTGCATTGTGAACCGTCCGATGAAGGCCCCGCGAGGACCAGATTTACCGTGCGACGTCGGCGAGTGCGGTGCGTTGTGAACCGTCCGATGAAGGCTGCGACTTGATTCAATTTACACTAATTCATGACCGTATGATCATTAATCATCTTTAAGAAGGCCGTCGATATTCCCGACGCGGCACCGCCAGTGGCGGCGGAGGAGCAGACGGTGTTGGCGGTGTGACGGGCCTGCTCGGAAGCCGCTCCCGCGCGGCCAAGGCGGGGGATCGAGTCCCGATCGCTTCCGCATTCCCTCGACCTCGAGCTCTCTTCGGTCCCACCGCATCTCTCAGACCCTCGACCTCTGCTTCGCTGTGGGCCACTCTGCACTGTCACCTCCTTGCCCCTGTTCGCGACCTCTGGAAATTCGTTACCTCTCTCTGTCGGTCCGCGAGTTTGTTCGTGTTCCTCTCTGTTACCTCTCCCTCGGCGATTCACGGGGAGCGGAACGATGTCTGTTCCGGCAGTAGAATGAGGTTGGCAGTAGAAATGCGGCGGTACGGTCATGCACCTTGTAATGATAGCGCAGTTGTTCTGCTTTTCCGGTCGATGGCGACCTCTCAATATGCAGGTTTAATGGACTCGGATTGCAGAGTCGCCACGGCATTGCTGGGACGCCGGATGAAGTAGGCACGAGTCCAAAAGCTTGTAAGATCTCTCTCCCTCCCTCTCTCTCTCTCTCTCTCTCTCTCTCTCTCTCTCTCTCTCTCTCTGTGACGCGCGCAGATATGCTTTTGCCCCGTGAGCATAAAGGACTTATGTGTATAGTTGTTATGGAATACGGAATCACGAATTGCTTTGTCACTGGAAATTAGCCGTCACAGGGATGTAGTAGCAAGGCTGTACTTCGTGCAGCACTGATTGGATTTAAGTTAAGTTCTACTTGTTTGATGATGGCCTTATTTGGATCATCAGTGCATGATCTGTCCACCATCGAAACTAGCTTCTTCCATTGAATCTGGCTCAATCTGAATTGTGCATTCTTTGTTAGGAGTGCAGAGCGCTGCCGGAAAATCGTAGCAACAAGAAGGTCTAGACACTTGTTTCTTTTTACCCCCTTCTCACATTACACTTGTCGTTTGGGATTCTTGTTGAATTTTATTTTGGTATTCACGGTACAAGAGTCAGTCTTCCATATAATCCATCAACCTTGAAATTCTACTCTTATCAGATGAAGAACTTGCTAGTTCACTCGCCCATTATCATAATCCCCTTGATCTGTTGTGAGGCATGGAGTCTATGGAGCAGATTTACTGAGGCGGTATGTTTGCCTCTTTTGATGGCTGGTTAACAAGAACCATTTCATCCCACTTATCTTGGGCCTGTGTTGCAATATTACGCAGCATCGTGCTCCAGTTGATTGAACGATGACAACGCTTATCGCCAATGCCATGGTTCATTGCATCTTGAAAGTCAAACCCAGAATCTGTGGGTGTGCTTTCCTCCTTGATACTCAATCAAATACTCTTTAATGATTGAACAGTAATTCCAGAACTCGTTCTTCTGTATTGAGGTCCTTGATTTCCTGTAGTACAGCAGACTCTTGATAAAGATTCTTTACAATACATTTATCCAACTTTGTGTTCTCTTTGCCTGATAGATGGAATAATCATCACTTTTTGCATGTTAATCCCCCTTTTTTACCTTTTTGAAGGAAATGCAGCATTCGACATGACCGTGACATCTGCAATATGTAAAATTTCTCTCTTTGTTTTGGCGTATGTTCATAGAATATCTTCTGGACAGACTCCTCTTCAATTACTTCTGGCTTTCTCAGATCACATTTTCCTACCGGTCATATATAGCTACAGGCTTTCTTTGACTGACCCTGTTTTTTTTGCGCTCTGCCAACTCAATGTCTTCTTGCTTGTGTGGATCATTGATTTGGCTGAGCCAGAGGATCCTGAGGAACTTTTAAGCTAAAAGGGTGATCAACCTGCTGATCTCTCTGCTGCTTGGAGTAATCTTGGTCATCATCATTAGAGGGAGCTAATGAAGGTTTTGTAAAACATGTGTCGGTACGGGTTACCCGTGCCTTCATTTTGTTTGGATGGTTAAGATCTCAGGAAAGTCTGGAGTTTCTTCAAAAAATTGTGGGCTGGCGTAGGCATGTCAAATGAAGGATCTACCGAATCCTGCACGGTTTTGACTCCTGTTGGGTTTGTTAAGTATCAAGATGTATGAGCATTACATGCCGTATTCAAGAGGAAGTTAGAAAAGCAGGCGGACTTGAGTAACTCTGTGTTGTCATTGTTCATTATCTGCAATCTGCAGTGCTGTTGTCATTGTTCATTATCTGCAATGGGCAGTGGTAATAGCACATGATCCAGTAAGAAGCTCTGGTTTGGCGAATGCCGGCCCCTTAGAACTGCACAAAGGTTTGAACCGCTACTATTGCAAATACCAACTTAGCACATTTTTGACTGATTGGGCAGAAGAATCTGCATATGAAAGACGTGAGATTCGTTGGTTTTTTTTAGCTGAGCCAGCAGGATCACTTTCCTAACCGAAACCAACACACACGAGATTGAGAGGCGTGATGTAAATGTGCTAATGCAAGTGCAGTCCTTGATTCAAAGCTGATGCTTCAGCTGAAATAAATGACACTGTTAGGAGGGCTTTCTCCGTTTTAATGTATGGATCTCGCATTTATCTCACTCGGAAGACAAGAAAAGATCTTTAGGACCTTCCTTGAATACTCATTACCTTCCTTGAATACTCATTTGTAAGTATTTCCGGTGCGATCATCGCTTTTGGAATGGCAGCCGTTTCTACATTTACAAATTACAGTTGAAAATGGAACGATTGATCAAGTTGGCGAGAAAATCTTAAATGCCGTATGGCCGCCGGACAGGTGTCTCCATGGTTGGTTTCTAGTAAGTCAATCAAAATTTATAGGCTATCTTATTTGTTAAAGGAATAATCTCAGATTAGTCGTTTAACTGATCTGATTGCATAATTTATTCTTTAAACCTTTCTTTTTAGTCGCGTTCTCTGCAGATGCGTCGGGGCTAAATATAAACAAAGCAAGCAAGCAAGCAAACGACGTGCGCCCACCGTACGTCCAGTGTCTAGACCTGCCGTCAGCTCATAAAACGGAACATTGTCGATAGAATTTTCCACATTTTCTTCCCTTCTTCCAACAGCACAGCACTCGTTATGTCTCGCTGTGGTCAATTTATCAACCGTTATGGTCTCTCTTTTCGTCTCGCGGAACCAACATGCGCCAATGATAAAGACTGTTAGAATTAAGGAACGGTGCGAAAACCAAGTCCGCTCGAGAAACTGAGCGAGAAATATCTCAACAAGCATCCAAAAGTTTTTGACAGGTGAATGTTTCCTTGAAACAATTTATGCAATTGCAATGACAGAGGAGGGAACGGGTAATCATGGTAGCATACTCCGAATAGTCAAACACCATATAATCAGAATCCCAAGCAAAGCATTGATCGTATACTTGATCTGCTCTGCACTCCAACTATGTTTTAGCCAGTCCTCATTATGATGTGAACCCCACTGTCGGTGTCGACAATGTCGCTAATCTCACCAACCTTGAGACCATAAGTCGCTTCCTCGAAAGGTTTCTGCATCTGGCCTCGCCCAAAAGGACCTGCAGAAGTATAAAGAGTTCGTGAGAATATATACCGATTCTTCATCATTCTATACACTGAAATGCATGATACAGTCCTCTCCTTTTTTATCCCTTTGATTCTCTTTTCCTTTTCTCCTTTCCTTTATTGGTGGAGGTAGATATCTGACAGTGCAAAGCCAGAAAATGTAAACCTAACTCACTCCACATGAAGCTGCAGAATATTTTACCAGAAGAATGTGTTCGCCGAGGCATGTTCACACACAAATGAGAATGCACATCGAAAAGAAAGTAAAGTCAAAAAAAAAGAAAAGTGGGGATTCTCGAAATTACTAGGCACATTGTCGACTCCAATTACTTAAGATTAAAATTTAGTATAAACTCATACACATATCACCCTGTCTAAACCACATGGATCAAGCTCTTGATAAAGTACCAAGGAGTTGTCAATTTAATGTGGCTCTCAACTTATGTATCCATCCCTCTTCATTTGAAATAGGAATGGGGAATTCAGTAATTTCATGCCACTCCTAAACAGAAGAAGGAAGTGCAGCCATTTCAAACGTCCTGTACCTTAGCTTTTTAGGATAACAAAAGGAGAGGGACCCTGTTGATATTCAGTAGAATGCTCAACACCGCTTAGTAATTTTAGAGGGAGACGGGGTTCTCCAATAAGTTACTTCTATTAACAGGAGCATATAACAAACCAAGTCTTTTCTCTGTCAATATGAGGATATCTTCCACAGGCACAGCCCAGTTTCAAGTCCCACCATCACCCCAATGCTACATATCAACCCGTAAGAACAAAACTATAGAATACAACAATAAATTCCAAGCCATTCAAACCATGTCTTTTCTCTTGTTATGAGGGTTGGGGAGTCAGGTAAGGCTCAAATGGATAATACTTAGTTCGAGTTTGTTAATTTTTGTTGTTAATGATATACTCTTGATTGATAAAACACCCAATATTCTGATATGAAAGTCAATTAATTTCCTTAATGAAGTAAACATGCTAATTGGCCTTTGTAAATACAAAGGATTGACACTGGCAATAGCTTGGAGACGAGTTCTGTGAGGGTGGTTTTTAATGGTTTTTTATGAGTGGAGATGTTTGGTTTAACTTGGTGAAACTATTTGTATTTTGTACTGCGGCCTCCTCTCCCAATTAAACTGGTGTTTCCTTATCCTCCATTAAGACAGGTGCAACAGGGCCACATTAATATTGCTTTTCTCCGTATTTTGTATCATTGTTTGCATCACTTTGATTTAGTAAAAGAACATATTCATCCTTTATTATGCTGTCACTGACACTAAAAATGGCCAGGCCAAAAACTATTCCAAGTACAAGGGCGCATTCATGTTTTCTTTACATTGTCTCCAACAGTTAATATAGATTAAATTCATGCTAACCAAAACTATACCAATTGCTTTATATATTGTGCACAGCTAACTTGGACTTAATCACCAGAAAAGCTGATCAAGTGGAAGAATCATTAAGAAGGCCAAAACGTAACTAAGAAATTTCTCAAATACATCATTTAAGGTGTAGTTATAGGAACAAGGAAGATGAGGCTTGAAGTTACAGAATTCTCATGACATAACAAATAGGTCAGGTATTACAAAGCATGTCCGTGCCTCAGATTTAATATTTTTTTGTGGCCTTCATCAAGGAACTTTTATTGCCCTTCTAAGATGCAAATAAGACCTCATTGCATTGTTACTTCAGTGAAGGCAACTTCAACAAGGAAGCCAAGGATGCCAAATCGTCTATGAAAATGATCCACTGCAGGGTATATATAATGGAAATACAGCTTCTAGCTGGGAATAAATCATGAAGTTGTCTTGCAAAGCTAAGTCAGCATATGAACCCCATTTATCCCAGGGTGTATCAAGCAAATTCAACTTTCATTCCAAAGCTTCCAGCTTGGAATAAATCATGAAGAAGTCTCATAAAACTACAACAGCATATAACCCCATCTATCCTGGAGTTCAAAATATGTTCAACAGCTCAAATGTATCATTCCTTCCAGATAGCCCAAAAAGATTGAAAAGGCAGTATTTGAATGAGCTCTTTCCTTCTCTATACAAATTCTTTAGCACCTTTATTTTCCTTCAGTGCAAAATCAAAACCCTTAAACAGCCAAACTCCAACAGAGTAATAAGTTCCCTCCAGGGGCAGCTGATTTTTTCACATTCCCTTCACTGGAAGATTTTCTCTCATATCGCAGGGGACCTAGGCAGCACATGATATCACCATAATCTCTCTTCTTTCAAACAGAACTTAACACAATCTTGTCTATGAGGGTCTATTGGCAGATAGCAATTGAAAAATGATGGAAAGTACCTCATTCAGCTAAGGAACTTCTATGTAAGTTCCTTGACAATTAAAGAACATTCCAGACATGAAATAACATGAGAAAAGTATTCTGAAAACTGTTTGATATAGCACAAATCAGAAAACATAGCTCATAGAAGCAGATTAGAGTATTTCTATTAAGTTCGTGTTGTTTCAATTTCAAAGAGATGATGCATTCTTCCGCGATTTTTGAAATTGGAGAGTTAACACGCCATGCCTGCAAGCTGCAATAACAATTGTCAGGAAGAATTAGTGGCATTTGCTATCTGGGCAAAACTGCAATCATAAATTCGGATCTGCCACGCTCACTCAAATCATGATATCTTTTTCCATGGGATGGCATAGACTATTCTCCAGTAATTTAACTCCTAGCGACCACGGATAACTCCACAAAAAATGCATTTGACAAAACAGAAGGGCTAGATAGTGATAGGACTTCATCAATCCCTATCGATGCACATCTGACATCAAAGGTAGAGAGACTAAAGCTCCGAACTTCATCTTCAGAAGGTTAAAATTGTAGGACAAATTTCACTAACAACCGAATGTTTCATATACGTTCATTTATCAAATTCCAGCAACATAATCTTTCTTCCAAATTAAATCAAGAACAAATTGTTTCAGGTACATAAATAGAGTTAGATTTATCAATATCCCAGCTTCATAAATTCGGCTAAAGTCCCGTACATTTCTAAGACAGAAGCAGTATAGCAGGCAGAACCATCGAATGAGCAGATGCGAACAATTAGACAAAACAGCAACGATAAAGCTTTACAAAAGGCAATCATAATGGGAACTGATAGTGGAAAGAATAACGAGCGCGAGGTCAGATGGAACCAACCGAGATCGCCGCCGCGCTTGGCGGAACTGCAGTCGGAGAAGCGCGAGGCGAGGTCCTCGAACTTGGCCTTGCAGGCGACGATGTCCTCCCTGAGGGCCTTGAGCTGCGAGACGGCGCTCTCGCGGGTAGTGCTGCGGATGACCCTGCCCTCCGGATCCTTCCACGAGGCCTTCCTCCGGGAGCCCTCGTGTTTGATGAGGATGTGCGACGCGCGGACCTGGCTGGCCCCGCCCCAGCCCCCGCCCCCGCCCCCGCCGACGACGACATCTTGGCCTTCGCCCTGTGCTTGTCCCTGAGGCTGCCGGACTTGGCGGCTGATGGATCGGCCGACGAGGTCGTCGAGGACGGTCTCTTCCTCTTGCGATCGGCGGACTCTATTTTGGCAGAGGCTGGAGACGACGGCGACCTCGTTCTGTCGCTGCGCTAAAGTTCGAGTGCTGTGTGAGCTCGGTGGAGATGGCGAGAGTCGAGGAGTGGTGGGGTTACCCTTTACATATGATGAATTTTTTTCAATATTTTTTTCTTGTATATATATATATTTTTCATGGTCCCCTGCTCTAATTCTACTCTATCATTCAATCTCAGACTTTTGCCTTGCCTCTTTATAGGACGTGGAAGTTGAAACCCACTTCTAAAATGAAATTTTCCCCACCACAATCCCTCCTAAGAATGTGGGGATTTGAAACCTCACCTCCTCCTTCCAAGTTGAAAGAGTGACCACTGCGCAAACCTCTAGTGATTTTTCCCCTCGTATATTATAATAGAGACGTAATTGAAAATAATTATCCTTTATTAGCTTTTTTCAATCAACTAATCTTTCAAAAAAGAAAAAAGGAAAATTCCAACTAAGGATATGAAATGCCCTTGTTTCCTCATATGAGGACCCAAAATAGATCTTATTTCAAATAACAGCCTGAAATAATTAAATCGTTTTAAATAAAGATTTGAAATAATCATAGCTAGCCTAAAAAATAACCTACCCTCTCATATCGAAGGGCATTTTTGTCTTTTAATTTATTTTTTTCTATTTACTTCTTGTTCTTTCTTTTTTTTTTTTTTTTTTCCCATCGTCGGATTTAGACAAGGGCCACCCTCACCAACATCGAGCGAGGGTTGCCCTCATCTAAGGCGAGCAACCTTGCCGGCCATCTATGGTGATGGCCAGAGGAGCGAAGAGGAAAAAAGAAAAAAGAAAAGAAAAAAATATGATTGCAAACTTTTGACCAAGATACCCTTTCTCCAATTATCAATATAATCATCAACCGGCCAAATGCCCTTATTTGAGATGATTTGGCTTCTTCAAGGCTTTATTTGAAACGATTTGCTTACTTCATACCTTTATTTAAAAAAAAAAAGATCCATTTCAGGTCCTTACTTGAAAAATGATGACATTTTCAAATTCTTATTTGGAATTTTCCCAAAAATGTATAATTAATCCAATTTCAAATTTTAGGCTCCCTTTTTTTCGCAAAGAATGACTAATTTGAAAATTAATTTAAAAAAAATTGCTCATCTCATTTATAAAAATTAATGAACGAAATTTTTCATCGTCTATGAAAATATTTTAGACTTAAATAACTCTCGATAAATTTTTTTATTGACTAATTATTTTAATAGACATAAACGATCATTTTTAAGATAATATTTTCCAAATCAATTATTTTCATCAATTAACAAACAAAGCCTTAATAAAATTCTTATCTTGTTAAGAATGCTATTCTGAATTTTCAAAATATTTAAACATCAAATCACGCATTTGAATATTCACCTCTATCTAATGGTTAAGCTTTTAGAACGATCGGAGTGAATTCCACGTACACATGAGAGGGGGAGCACAGTTTTGCGTCATGCTCACTGGTAACTTGTAGTCAGATCCAATGATCAATCGACGCCAAATCCTCATTTTAGTTTCATTTAGCCAGCCGGCGACAATATCCAGATCCTAAACCAGTCAGAAGCACTCGACTAGGCTCTCAAAACTAACAAGTCTCCTACAGTTGAATGTACACAGTATGTCTACAGAATCCACACTTCAGCAGATCCAACAGTTCCAACTACAAGAAAATGAGTGCGCGTATCACCTTCAATGTCGTGCGCATCAACTTCGACTCTAACATTAGCCTCCACAGTTTTCATTCTTCAGCACAGAGAGAGAAACAACAAGGCCTAGTAATAGAAAACATGATCAGCATGACAATCCTCTTTGCCAGAAGTGCCACAAGAAAACTTACATGGGATTTGATAAACATATTGCAGGTATCAACAGATGGTAACATCTACAGGACAATCGCAGTTGCATGTCTATCAATATTTATCTTGTTTCCTCTCTAAAAGTCGGATTTACAGCTCCTAGCGCGGAATGGACTGATGAATTTGTTGTCATATGAAAAATCGATATATTGTTTGACATAGGAACTAAACATTTCTCAAGAGAGGCCAACTTTTTCTGATGATACCACCAATCTTCGCATCAATCTGCTTCTGGATGTGCTTCTGGATGTGGGGTGGACAAGCTCAGCAGCAAAACTGTTCAATTTTGCAGCCAAACTTGATTTCTGAAGTTCCTCTTCAGGCAGGTTTCCCATCAGCTGGAGGAGGAGTGGTTTCTGCTTGAGCTCGAATTTCTGCATACTTCATGGTATGGGAATTCTTGTCAGAAATGCGAGTGAGAAGAGACTATTTCCAGTTCCTTGTGACCAACAAAAGTACCAGATGGTACAATTGAAAATTCATATGGAGTACATGGTGACAAGTTGAAGATTTCAGAGATGTCTGCAATATGCATTCTAATTGCAAGGCAAAACCAAATTAAACAACTAGAAGAGCCATAACATGCTGCAGTGGAGCCAAGGAAACAACCTTTCAACTTGACCACAACAGATCTGGTTTGACATCAGGGCATCAACCTAAGCAAATTAATACACAAGTGGACCTTTTTCTCTTCCAACAGAAACAACAGCAAAGCACTACCTTACCCATCAAAAACACCTAGAATGTTTCACAAATCATTATCATGGCAAATCAAGACAAATCAAAATAGTTGGAAGCACCAAATCCCCTAGTTATTTCTCGTCCTCTGAAGGTATTTTGGATCCACGCATGGAATGAATTACCGGTAACATATTTGGATTGCAGGTATTTATGTAGTATTTGGCTGAGGGAGCGCTCAGAAGCAGCCAGCAACAAATGAGGGACTGCTCTAAATATGGAAGGTTCTTCAACCTCACTCATTGTCAGTCGAGTCAACAAAAAGTGAGGGCAATATTAATAAGTTCAGAATTTACCTACCAATTTTACTCCGAAAGTTGGACACAATGTAATGAGAGATGTAGACAGGTGCAAATTCAGAAATACTAATTTAGACATACCCACTTGATAATCGGCCAATTAATATTCTGACCTATTGAGTTAATCATGACTGGTGAAATCAATTATCTGATAGGTAAAATTTCAAGTAATAATGTCCGGTTCCAATTTCTTAACCTGATGTTCGGGCTCTGCACGATAAAATGTTTCAAGATGTTGAATCTGAGTAGTGACAACACTGCTCTTGGACTTGCTTTGCTCTCTTTCTTTGCTAAGGGCTGCTAGCCTGGACTCTTCAGTTCTATTTGTGAAGACAATTGACCTGACAACATAATTTCATCAGTTAATGTAAGGTAGACCCAAAGCAACAGACCACATATCCTAATTCTGATAAACAGGAAAACTTTCGACGCAGATAATTGCCGTCACCTGTACTGGTTACCAACATCTGGACCTTGCCCAAGAACTTGCCTTGAATCATGACTAGACCAAAAGACATCCAAAAGTTGCCTGTAACTAATCAATCTAGGATCATATTCCACCTGTGGAGCAGCATTCACAAAAACAAACAAAGCATGAGTAAATATCGATACCAACTAGCAATTTCTTGTAATTAAAAGATTAAGCTCCGATTAGGAATACTTAATAGCGATGTTTACAAGTACCAAAAACATGGACATACTGAATTCTAGAAATTCTCTTGCTCAAAAGAGAGGATTTATAGACGAAACTTTCTCACCAACCTCCTCCTCCTTCCCACTACCCAAAAGGAAAAAGAAAAGCGACAAAAGGCAAAAAGGGGAGAGTCAAAACAACGCTTTCTTTTGATAGAATCTCAGTTTGAATCCCGATTTACCCCTTCATGCTAACAGGGGTTCACATTTAAAACCTGCTTCTACTTGCTCAAATCCTAACCTCTTATATGCCCTATGTCCCCAACAAAATTCTCATCATTCAAGGACAACTAGTGACAAGCTTGGCATTCGCACGAGTAACTTTGACAAACCTCCTGACCTCCTTTAAAGAACCATTAGTGGCCCAAGATGCATCAATCCAAAATGATTGACATGCATAAATCAGACTGATCCTCAGAGGAAAGCACAAGAATAATCCAGCACCTTTCACTTCATTAGCAAATCACAAATGATGAAAATGCAAACTTACAGGATCAAACATTCACTATCACGTCTCTCTACATCTTAGGTCAATTTCTTTATCAACCAGACACTAGGAGACTGACAGGAACACCCTTATTTCATAAACGTGCAGAACCTATTCAACTGATCACGAGCAACCACTGCGCAATCTTTACCCTTTTCACAGACTCGAAACTCTGACGTTTCATCAAGATAAAGCTGAAAGTACCACCTGGCAGCGGCATCTGATGCTTGATGCCGGATGACCATAGTGAACAGTGGCCTCGATTATTAGGAAGGAATTCTAAGAGTCATACTAATAAAGGTGCAAGGAAACAACAATTCGTAGGGCAGGATTCTGAAACCGAAAGAAACAAGAACAATGGCATCCACACTAGTTGAAAAATTATAGCTAAGCATCTCCGATAATTGAAACTACATACTGAGTCGATAGCACCATCAGCTTTCGATCTGTACAATCCCAACGTTCCTCCGTCTCCTATTCAATCGCAATTACACGCACAGGACTTTCTCGTAGTAGCTCGAGAACACAAAACCGAATCAAAACTCGCGAAGAAAACTACCTGAACGCATTCGGCGTGTTCGCGCAAGCTCCGGTACTCAGGATTGGGCTTGGAGCCGCCGGCGTAACCGACGACGGTCCGGACGACGCCGTCGAGGCAGCCGAAGACGGCCTCGGACCTCTAGAAGCTCCCGAGGGCGAAGACAGCGGTCCTCGAGGGCTGGTCCGGAGAGCCGGCGCCCGGGTCGGGGATCCGATTGGCAAACCTGGTGCACTGGGCGTCGCCGAAGAACGAAGCGAGGACGACGGCGAGGGTCAAGAGATTGGGCGGAGACAGAAGGACGCTTCTCGAGAAACGAGTCGAGCGGATCCCGGAGAGTGGCCGCGAGAGCTCTTCCATGGCATCGCCGTCGTGCAGCGGGAGCGAAGCGTCCGCAAGGAGAAAATATCGCACATACCACTCAGATGTGGACACCTGTCATGTGGGACCCGCTAGAAAATGAAAGGATTGGCTTGGCTCTACTCGGCTGGGCTCATTGGTAGAGAAAAAGACAAGTCACGCACGCTTCCGCCCAAAAGATCATTCACTCTTGTCAATTGAATTTCCTGCATTTTTTTCTCTCTGTCTCTCACTTTCTCTCTCCTCGCAGGAGAACAAACATAGAACGATGGAGACTTGCATTTCCCTCTCCGCTTCCGCCTTCAGCTCCAGCTCCGCCTCCTCAAAAGCTGGTCATCTGCCTCTGGCACGTCAGAGCCTCACTAGTCGTAGTTGGGTCCCGACCCCCTCCACCTCCAACTGTTTCCTTAGAGATCGAGCAGAAGATTTGTGTCTGCCTCCGGCTCCAGCTCTGGCTCCGGCTCCGGCTCCGGCTCCGTCTCCTCTGCTCTCCTTTGTGGACCATCTCCTCCTCTCTCTCTCTCTCTCTCTCTCTCTCTCTCTCTCTCCCCCCGTTCTTCGTTCCGTTGCGGTGAGAAAAAATCACAGAGGGTTCAGAGAATAAATCTTCAAGGCCTTCGCGATTCTTTTCACACTTAATCACAATGTTTGAGTGCCGCTTTTGAAGCAATAAAGATTGCTGTTAGGCTCGTAGATTTGTGATCTTCGAGACTTCGACGATTCTTTTCATACTTAATCACAATGTTTGAATTCATATGCTACGAAAATATTCTTGTAGTTCATGGCTCAACCAAATATGCCCATAAATGAGCATGAATCGATGCATCTCATGACTCGCTCTATTATGGAAAAGGCTCGCACTTTTATCTTTCCAGAGGAAGTAAATGTCAATCTTGAACAAAACTGTCATTTTGCTTGTTTGACAAAAATGGATGACCGAGTCAATTGTTGCACATAAAATCCCTCTTGGAACGATTATAATCTTACCATCATCTTGTGAATGGACCTGTGAAAGCGATAAGATGAAGAGATAAAATCTTATGCAAATTCTTCTTCAAACTCATTTTCAAACATTTTGAAGCTAAGGCATAGGGTGCATTTGGTTCAAAGATTTCCACTTAGCTTTCACCCGAAAGCCCTCTTAGAGGAAATCTTGGGGACCGTTTGCCTTTCTTTTGTTGGCTTTCATTTCAACTTGCTTTAAAATGCTTTGAAAGCCCAAAGCAAGTAGGACTAGCTTTGGGCTTTCACCTTTCAAATTGAATGCTAAAATTATTTTTTTTCTCTTCCTAAACTATCTTCACTAATTTTTCATATTTCTGATTTTGTCCCCTGTTTATTATTATTTTTTTTTTTTTGAAAAGGAGGCAGCCTTTCGCCGGGCTGGGGAAGGGCTACAGCCGCCGGCAAGCTAGATTTGGCGCCGGGCCCGTGGGCTGAGGTTGCTCGAGGTCGGGCGACCTCGGCGAGGGTCATGTGACCCAATCGAGGGTCGCCGAGGTCGCCCAACTCCGTCTGAGGTCGCCCGACCTCGGGTGACCTTCCACAAGAGTCGTGCGACCTAGCCGAGGGCTGTTGGAGGCCGCTTGACCTTGGGCAACCCTCGGCGAGGGTCGCGTGACTCAATCGAGGGCCGCGCAACCCATGTGACCGCAGCTTGGGTCTCGTGGTCGCAGCGGCCCTCGCCAAGTCTTGCGAGGGTCGCGCGACTCTGCCACCGTCGCGCGACCTAGGCGAGGGCCGCTTGCAGCCCGAGACCTGCAGCCTGTCGCTTAGGTCGCGTGACCTCGCCGAGGATTGCCCGAGGTCGAGCGACCTCCGGCAGCCCTTTCCGGGTCGCGCGACCCTCACCGGACCAACAGCTCGTTGGCGCCGCATCTAGCTTACCGGCGGCCATAGCCCTTCGCCGGTCCGGCGAAGGGTTTAGTTCAATTTTATATATATATATACCCATCAAAGCCCATTACGAAATTTATTTTTACCAAACACACGTTCAACTCAAAGTCCATTTGTGAAAAAAATTTACTAAACACAATTACATTTCCCCAAGTAGCTTTGGGCTTTTAGCATTTGCATTGGACTCAAAGCCCATAGCAAATGTTGAACCAAACGTAGCCATAAAAGCTCAACCTAAAGGTTTAGTTTTAAGTATTTCAAGTGTTTTAAAAAACATGACTTTTATGAGCTCTAACTTCATTATTAGAAAATGTGAGTTGTATGATTTACAAAAGCATTTGATTGGGTCAAAAATCAAAACCCAAAATGCAAAATGCGGTTCCTAATAGGAATAATGACAAGGATAAAGTACCAGAAGCTCTTTCATAGAGGAGCATAATAAGATTCTCATCCTAGCTTTAAATTTCACTTTTGGCATGGTCAAGCAAGAGGAGTTCAAGGAGTGGTTGTCACGCATGACCTACGAAAGGAAGATAATGTCAGTACATGAATGGAAATTTGATCTTTTAGTAAAGCCGCCTCTTACAACAAAATCGAGGTAATGATACCTTCCCCTTAGTCTCCACTTATGAGAATTTGATATTTCATTGAGATTTTATTAGTAAGAGGAGATTTCATTAAAAAATCGATCCGTGGCTATCAATTGAATGCCCACTCTATTCCAAAAGTTTCATACACAAAGGGGGCATCAATTTTGAAAGATTAAGTTGTGGTTTCACTCATGCAAAGGTGAGGTTTATTTTGAGAAATCAATACACAAAATGTGATTTGAATTTTAATTTTGAAATGTGACCAAGAAAGAATTTTATTGAAAATTTGATTATAATTCTATGCCCCAAAATGTAATCGTGGCTTGGAAGAATTTCTATACAAAATGTGACTTTGAGTTCATAATTGAAAATTTAAACAAAAACATATGTTATGGAGGGTCAGATCAGAAGTATTTGAAATGTTTATTTATCAAGAGTGAGTGCCAAGCCTATATTGCTAAGGGTATTCCATTGATTTCTGCGAATCTCCAAGAAATAAAAATTTCAATCCAAAGTGAGCAAGTAGATGGAGAAATCATACTTACAATCGGTGAAGAGACCTTTTTTTTTTTTTTTAAAATCACGTAGACACGCGAATGTAAACTTGTGAGATTTGACGCATAAAGGCAGAATTCCAAAGGCTTAAGGTCCCCATTTTGATTAGATTTAAAGAGTTTTCTCCACTCCGCACTTACGTCGGACAGTTCTCTTTATCATTAGTCAAAATGAACGGGATCAAAAGTGGATAACCATGGATCATTCCCCATACGGGTTCCATTTTTTTGGCGCCTCCTATGGGTTTCCTGGTGCGATCGGGGTTTCAGATCGCGGGTTATGTGTGTAAATGTGTAGTGCTAAGGTAAATATAAAGGCACGCACAACAATTGATATCCAAACAAACACTTCAATTTCATCCATATAGACATACATTCCTATGCCTCCCTGCAAAAACAAATGGACTAACAAACACACTATCAAATGAGATAATGTTAGTGAACAACCAACCAAGTTATTACGGGCTAAGTCCTCTAAGGTTTGCAACTAAGTTCTCTAGTGAAGTCACCAAGCTGTCGCGACCTCTCTTTTCCGTTTGGGGGAAAAGAAAGAGGTTTAGGGTATTTGCCTAAAGAGGCATACCAATGGCCCTGGATTAGATGTGGGCTCTCCTAAACCTATACTTCGCACAACATTGGATTTCATATTTCAGTTCTTAACAATCTAAATATTTCTAAGAGTTGCCACTAGCCTATTTGGGTCGGCTAGAAACCAATCCAGACACGAGAGTGTTGTCTTGATTCCTACGCAACCAAAGATTTCTAGGAAGGGGGACTTGTTTACGCCAATATTTCTATTAGCGCTTTTGTGGTACCACTAACTTGAAAGGTTGTTTATCTAAATGGCCACACAATCTTGGTTACTAATTATAATCCTTATGAAACCACTAAGTGTTCATGCAAATGTTTTTGTAAGTTTGTTTTTCTTAATGTTTAGGTTAATCCTAACCTAATTTAGAAGAGAAATTTACACTCAAATTAATGAAAAGTGGTGTGATAAGTAAATATCTAAGAAATTGAAATGGCTTGCAAAAAAATGTGGAAAAAGAAAACCCAATAAAAGTCGGGCAAATAATATTACATGGCCTTGTTATCACGCCCTAAGACAGGACCCTCATGAGCGAAATGGGAATTTAATTATGCATGAAATTACTCTAAATAATTTTAATCTATGCAAAATATATTATTTACAAAAAGGATTATAAAATATTAAGATAGCATTAAATTAGGAAAAATGACCTTATAAAATTGAAAATCTCATAGATGTCATTTTTGCCTTAATTTGATACCATCCATCATATATATATATATATATATTTGAAACTTTCGGTTTTTTTTCATTTTTATTTAAAAAAAAATCCCTAAACCGATACATTCTGATTTACACTAATATGGATTTGCCCAAGTACATGAATATAACAAGAACCGAGCTCAAATCAACCGTTTCAAGATCGAAGCTTAGTTTGGGCATTTCATCGACCACTTGGTGTGCATTAAACCAACCCAAGCAGCTTCCTCGAGCCATATTCGTGGCCTTCAATCTCAATCCATAAGCAATCTCATGTGAAATTAAAGTGTCAAGATTATACTATCACATGCAAAGAGTAATATTAAATAGAAATCATTACCTAAAACACACAAAAAACCAAGCCGAAATCGTCCTCAAATATGCGGGTTTAAGTTGATTTTACAAATCTGGGTTTGAACCCAAGTCAAGCAAATAGGCTGCATGTCCATATTCAAGCACCAACACTCATCACATGCAAGATCTACGAAAAGATCACTTAATAAAAAATAAAAGTATAATGGACTTTCAAATACAACAAACATCATAGAGAATAATCAATCAAACACATCGAGACGACCTCTTCAAGAAGCATACACACATGGTCCACACTAACCAGCTATAAATCAATGTAGATGGGCTTGGTTTTGGCTCAAGTCGTAGATGATCTCATGGTTTACCCGGAGATTTAAAGACCACACCAAGCTAACCTCAGCATCTTTTGTACTTCCATATGACATTCATCAAGCTCGTGAAGATATAAAACACATGAAAAAAGGAGTAGCAAGTCAAACATATATGGCTCTTGAAGAGGCTTCAAACATTTAGAAAAATTTCAGTTTCAGAAATCAGTTTTCCGGGCTAGTTTTCCTCTTAGTTTTTCATGGTTAAAACATATTCAAACTTGACTAAAAATACATCTAAGACTCTTACCTTGCTTCCTCATTTCTTTTGCAAGTGGCATTTGGCCGAGGAAACCAATAAATTATCCTCGGGGCACATGGATGTTGGCTCATTCGAACTTTAAAATGAGATCTGCAGAGAAAAAACTGACAACGAAGGTTTTTGTTGGTCTCCAAAATTAAACTTTGAGACCTCTTTGTTGGCAAAATTAACACCCAAACAAACTATATGTATTCTAGTTTGGGTTCCAAGTCATGATTTTCCTCATTTGTCTCTCAATTTTTTAAAAAACACTCACTTTCTCTAACCCTGACCAACTGGGCAAAACACTTACTAAAAATTTCATTTTTCTTGCCATGCGAGGAAGGTACTATTTTGGGGGGCTTTAGGAGGTCTTCCTAATCTCCATTTAGGACGTGCAACCTATGGTTGAAAAGATATTTGAGTGAAGTTTCACTCTATAATTGAAGTTTTTGACTCATTTTGGCCACAAATTTGTGAAAATTTCACTTTTCTTTACAAGGGTTAGTTTGGAATTTCTGGGTTTTGCCTTTCTTGAGTTGCTTCTGGAGGTCTCTTTGGGGAATGATTGTGAGCTCTCCCTTCTCTTTCTTGTCTCCTACCTTTCATGCCCCAAAAGAGCTTGCTTTAGAGATCTTATTCCCTGAATTAAGTCATATTTTGGTTGATCTTTGCCCTACCTACTAAGCCTGTCAACAAAACCACTTCAACAACACTCTGACTTAGCCAAATTTTCAACTATTGCAGTTGTTGAGTGTGCGAATTTTTTTGCTATTTTCATGTGCTTTCAACAGCTTATCCCCGACCAATTTTTGTCCAGTTGCACTACTAAATATGGTCTTCTATCATGTGCAAAGATCGGGTTGATTGGGAGGCTGAGTAGGATATGGTGGGGTCATAAAGTTGCTTACTCAATAGCTCCGAATTGAGACCCAACTGTGGGCTAGGTTTTGGTAGCTGGTCTGAGTGCTTTAATCCACCAATTTAGTTGTGGTTTTTGTTCAATTAGCAAGCTTATATATAATAGTTTAAGAACTTGACCATTTTTTCGTAATTGTCCTCACCTAATTTTGCAAGAGAGTCCCTCAAAGTTAGCTATTTTCTTGCCCAAGAATATCAAATTCAATTGATTAATTAAACTTGACCCAAGTTCAATTTCATCTCAATTAAGGCCTAAGATGATGATTTACGGGCTCGAGCGAAATTTTGCAAAATTTGCGAATTGGTCCCTCATCTTTTGAAAGTTGCATTTTGGCCCCAACTTGCCATTTTAATTCCAATCTTACCTCTTGGGCTCGGCTAGTCACATTTAGATCATTGGCCCCAACTTATTTTTTTTTTTCTTTCTTTTTTTCTTTTTTATTTTTATTTTTATTTTTTAAGAAAAATCTTCCATTTAAAAAAAAAAAAAAAAACTATACTAAACACCTAGATAATCTATATGCAAGAATTTGACACGAAGTATTTTTGTGGAAAAACAAGTTCCCATTTTTTAGAAATGATTTTTGGGCAAAAATTTAGGTGTCAACATCTAGGTCTCCTCCTTAGTTAGCACATGAATAACTTAATAAGTGTAAATCATTCCCTTGGTAATATAGTCGATAGTACATTTTAAGTATCTCAGATTCTTTTCACTACTTTTTAGTGTGCTTGACCAAAATTTGATTAATATTGGCTCACCAACCTCATGGCATAACATGTGTCTAGTTGAGTACACATTATAACTTACATCAAACTTTAAACCGCACTAGCGTAAGGAACGATCTCCATTTTCTTTATTTTCTTCTAGAATCTTAGGACACATCTTAGTACTTAGGTCTTCATCTTGCATGATAGGGGTATCGTGGGATTATAATGCTGCATATTGAAATGCTCAAGAATCTTCATTATATAAGACTCTTGTAATAAAGTAAAAATTTTCATTGATGGATCTCTTTTGATCTTAATTCCTAATATATAAGCAGTTTTTTCCTTATCCTTAATTTCAAAATTGGAGAACAACCATTCTTTTATGATAATAGCCTAAACCTTGTCATTTTCAGCTAATAGAATATCGTTCACATAAAGTGATAAAATCACAAATCTATCTTCGGACCGTTTAACATACACAAAGTGATTTTCTTCGATCATTGTCAATCCAAAAGGCATTATGGCTCGATGAAAACTAAGATACCATTGTCTAGATAATTGTTTAAGGCCATATATTGAGTGATGAATATTGCAAACTTTACGCTCTTTACCTTTAGTTATGAAACATATTGGGTACTTCATATAGATTTCTTCATCTATTTCTCCGCTGAGAAATGCTATCTTTACATCTATTTGATATAATCCTAGGTCAAAATGTGTAATGATGGCTAGGATAAGGCATATTGAGGCAAACCTTATAACAGGTGAAAAGATTTCCTCAAAGTTTATACTCTCTTGTTGAGTATAACCTTTTGCCACAAGATGAACCTTATAGTTTTCAATAGATCCATCCACCTTTCATTTAATCTTAAAAAGCCTATTTATTTCCAATAGTCTTACGATAGGGTGGTAGATCAACCAAATCTCATATGTGATTTGTCTTCATTGACTTCATCTCGTCTTCCAAAGCTTTTCTCCATTTTTCCTTATTAGAGGATAAGAGAGCCTTTTGAACAGTCTTAGGCTCAGTATCATCTTGCAGAGCAATCATAAATGCTTCCCCTTCAATCTCAAAACGACGATGGGGAGTATTTTTATGATTACTTTTACGTAACTGAACTTCTCTTGAATTCAGTTCGCCAAGCGATGTAACACTCCCACTAGGTCTTTTATATTGAGGTAAATCTTCATTTCCCTTTACAACATTAGTGTGTATGTTATTAGAATCTTTTTTTTTTTTGGTAACTCAAGGAACCTCGTAAACCGATAGCCGGTGAGCAAACCTTAGGGAAGCGACTACAGGACCCACCATCACAGTACTCCAGGTAAGAATCCCTAACGACGTCTCTGGGATTCGAACTTCTCCCCTTCATGAGGGGGAAAGAGCCCGAGCCAGCTGCGCCACTGAGGCGGTGGTTATTATCAAGATCTTTCATCTCATATAACTGATAGTTCTTATCAATCTCACATTTACTAGGAAAATCGTTCTCTAAGAATCTAACATCTTATGACTCCATTTCGATCACACTTCCATCAGCTTATTCACCTATGAAAATGTACCCTTTGGAATATTCATAATATCTTATAAAAATATATTTCTTCCTTCTAGTGCTTAATTTGCCACATTTATGGGAAGAATTATGAACATAAGTTACACATCCTCAATGATGTAGATTACTTAAGTCGAGTTTCCTACCAGTTCATAATTCATAAGGGGTGGAAGTGATTAATTTTGAAGGCACATGATTAAGTACATAGGTAGAAGTCAATAACGCATCTCCTTAATACAAGATAGGTAGATTTGCTTACGCTATCATAAACCTAACCATTTCTAATAGGGTTCTATTATTTCTCTCAACAATCCTATTTTGTTGCGAAGTATGAATAGTCAATTGTCGTACAATTATATTTTCATTATAAAGAGCCTTGAATTGCTTAGATAGATACTTATGTCCATGATTGGTTCTCAATACCTTTATTATTTTGTTCAACTAATTCTCTACCAATGCTATATATCGTCTAAAGCAGTCTAATACTTCGACTTATGGGAGATTATAAAGACATAATTGAAATGTGTAAAATCATCTATGAAAGTAATTAATTATGAGGTTCCATGTGTCGCCCTCATATTTAATGGACCACAAATGTCAGAATGTATGAGTTGCAATGGAAGTTTGGCTCTAGTTCCTTTACTAAATGGTTTTCTAGTTTTTTTTTTTTTTCCGCTAAACAATATTCACTTATGGGTAGATCAACATTAGCGAGCGGCCCTAAAAGACATTTTCTAGTTAACCTTTGCATTCTTTATAACCCAACGTGACCCAATCTAGCATATCAACTACTTGCATCAATCTCAACATTACTATAAGATGCAATTAAAGAAAAACAATCATCAATATGAACATTGTACATATCATAATCAATATCTAACACCACAAAACCATTTAATATATGACCAAAACCATAATGAACTATTCCAAATAAAATGTCAACACAATTATCATGGAAATTCAATACATAACTTAGGCTAAGAATAACAACTATTGAGACTAAGTTCAGTCGAATATTTGGAGCATGGAGGATATCATGTCAGAATAGGCTTTGACCACCACATAAAATTAATTTATATGTACCGATATCCTTTACTTCAACTCTTGAGTTATTTTCAACATATATTCATCTTCTTCCAGGTTGTATTCGACGATAATTCACAAATGCTCTTCGCCTCTAGCTACATGGCCTATTGCTATTAAGATTACAGTCCAAATTGGATGAGATTTAATAAGCATTATAGTACTAGAAATAAAAGCATTACTTAAAGTAATGAAGCAATAGGATATCTCTTTCGACTTAGTGCATTCATGAGCAATATGACCCATCTTGTCACAATTGTAGCACTTCATATTGGCTTTGTCCTTCTTCCCATCACGCTTCTTGCGTCGAAAGGTCTCAGCCCTCTTAGGTGCCTGATCAGTCTCATTCCCTTTGTTATTGAATTGATGGTTTCTTTTGCGCTTGAAGCTCAAAGCTTTGCACGAACTCGATTTAGCAATATAAGCATGGGTATAGGATCTCGCAGCCGCTAGACGCTCATCCTCTAATTCCAAATGACGCGTTATATCGTCAAAAGTGACAATATTCTCATTGTGTGTTATGTTGATCTTCATATGCTCCCAACTATTAGGGAGAGACTTTACAACAGCCTGAACTTGCTGTTCATCAATAAGGGAGCAACTTGCTAACTTCAGTTCACGAATTATATTTGACATTTCTTGAAGATGTCACCTCATTGTTACATTTGGACACTTTTGGTATGTGTCAAACTTAATGGTGAGTCTCTTAACTTAGTGGTAGACATACCCCTGGACTTATCTTTCAATGCAACCCACATTATTTAAGCTTTATCATAACTTTCTAGCTCACACGTGAGATCATCTTGTATACAACTCAGCAATGTGATGCAAATAATGCCATTTTTTTCCAAGCTTGATAAGCTTTTTGATTTCTCTTGTGCTGAGTTGAAGTTCCATGCTCAAGCCCATCCATGGTGTGGTTGAGGGTTTCCGAACCTCTTACCTCTAAAGGATGTAATGAACCTTTCGATGCCAAATATCATAATTGTCATCATTTAGTTTATCTCCTTATTGAGGTCAGCCACAATGGTCTTGAATGCGAAGTCACAATCAATTGCTATTACATATTGACATAATAAACGCGAATCAATATTAGCACATTTTCAAAGTAACACACATATTTAATTTGCAGTAAAGACAATCTAAATTAATGATAATTCAACAAAAGACACAAAAAACGAAAGTTCACTGTGATTCCAATAAGCTTCTATGTACGATTGTTTTGCTATTATTTACTAGTTTAATTTTAAGTTCAAGGTGAGAACTTCTTTGAATTCTATCAACCTACTCTTTCCCGCTAGAAAAATAATTACATGACCTCATGTAATCTCTGCATTTTTTTTTTTTAATTAACACAAAAGGCATAGCATAATGTGAACCTATGTACACAAACAATCATGCAGCAATTATAATCGAAAGTAATTCAACATGTAATGAAAATTAAGGATTTCCAACCATTGTTCGAGTTTGTTTGGAACCAGGAAATTGCAAGCATATTAAACTATATACATCTTGTCATCAAACCATGCTCTACATAACATATATGTGATCATTCATGTAGGTTAGCTTATGTATTTCTAAAAACATAAGAAAATACAGGTTAAAAGGAATAAACAATGCACTTATATCCCAAAAAATATGCATATTTAGGATTCTGTACACATTTTTATATCTTTAAAAGCCTTAACATGTAACACAACTATACCACAATGTATAGCACATCCATACGAACCAAACATCGTCGCCCACACGAGCTATCTAAGTGTGCAGCGCGTGTGGCACCTGTGTTGGCGAGCCAATACGGCTCCTGGCCGATTTGACTTGCAACTGGTCCGACCGGTCCAATCGCCGGATCGATTAACGGGTTGGACCGGTCCAACCGCCAGACCCATTAACCGGTCGGACCGGTTGATCAGTCAATTGGTTCAAGTCTCTGGTTCGGTATCTGGTCGAGTTGGGTCTCCAGGTTGGGTCGGATCATCGATTGGTTGTAGGTTGGCCAATTGTCGCCATTGGGTGACGTGATCAATGAAGTCATCCGATCTTTACCGATCGATTGATAATGTTAGCACACATTGTTTTGCTGACGTGGGCGTGGCCCAATGCGTTGGGCGCATGGAGACCACGTGCCGCGACCTCAGGTCGCGCGTGTGGGCGCGTCCGGCTTCTTTCGACGATGCTCAACCCGCCGTTAAACTTGTCTCAATGAGTACTTTCACCTCTTTGATGTGCAATGAACAATTTACCTGGAACAAATGTTGAATTACGGGTGAACGACAAATAATATGACTTCATGATGGTTTGAATGCAATCACGAGGAAAACATCCAATTTCTATAGCGTTAATGTTGATTGTCTTCGTAAAGGAGTAATGGAATTTCTTTTTTCTTTGATGGAAAGGGGAAAAGAAGAGAGAACAGTTTTTTCCGAATGTTCTTTCTACCAACCAACCCAATGGTTATCTTCTGAAGCTATTTATATGACTTCCTCATTGCCTTTCAAATGATGTCTTTCCATCATAACATATCAAGACGAAACGATGCGTCTTAATCGCACCCCATCATGGACGTACTAATAAAGTACAATGTTGACTACACATTGTTCCCCCAAACCAAGTGAGTCTTCACATAGACGTACTTTGTGTATGCTCTGTTTTGGCCGGGAGTGAGGCATTGGATTTAAGCGACAAGATCATGAGAAAATATGAATATAATGGAACTGATTTGTTGTTGAATGGCACGATTTGAATGTTTGTGCATTGTTCCTAGTTCGAGAAACACATCTATGTTGAATTGGGGGCTCATGTATGAAGTTGCACGCCAACTGTTCGATAAAATGCTTCAATGAAGAACTGAACTCGAATCTTTAAAATTGAAGCTTAGATCTTCGTTATTTGTGTGATTTGTTCTAATATTGTTGTCTTGATACTCAAATCATCGTTTTCTTCGTTTTTTGGGTTGCATCGTCTAAGTCGGCCATGAACTTCTCTTCGGAAAATCCACCCCCTCCCCGGAGGAGACCGCATTTTGAGGCTGCCCTCGGACTTCTCGCCGGAAAATCCATCCCCTTCATTGGAGGAGCTCGTAGTTTGAGGCCACCTTGTTTGTCCGTTCCCCTTTGTTTTGATGTGCATATCTCTATTTGCTAGGCTAGGATGGATAGATTTGTGTTAATATGTGACTCTGGACTCCGGATTAGGAGCCGCCACTCAGCTAATGATCGGCAGTGATCGGCGGTGATCGGCGGTGATCAGCGCCGATCGGAGTGGATGACAGAAGGAGGGTGGTGGCTGGAACTTTGGCTGAAGCACATTGGATTAATAATGGAGGTTCGGGTGAAGTAGAAGAAGGTTGAAGAAGACAGCTCGCGAAGAAGGAGATGTTGTGTAGAAAAAATAATTAATAAAAATGGAGAAAAGAAATACAAAAAAGAAAATAGAAAAGGAAAAAAAGAATAGAAATATGGGTTGGGGTGTCAATAAAAGCTGAGCTGAGAATGTGCGCTAAGTCCGTTTGGATTTGGTCTAGATTTAGGGAGTGGGTTGGTTTTTGATGTGGGCTGGCGGTGGCTTTCGAATGGGCTTTGGTTTTTTCAGGAATTGGGCTCATTCGTTGAGCTAGTTAAGCCTAAGACCAAAAGACCCAACCCGGACTATTAGGGTTTGGGCAGCAAGTCGGGCCGGGTCCTAGACCTAGTCGGAAGTCCATTAAAAATCATATATATAAATTTTAAAAAATTCAGAAAATTTAAAATTTTTAAGAAATATAGGAAACTCTGAAAATTCATAAATAAATTAGAAAATTCAGAAAAATTAGAAATCCTTGGAAAAAGCTTTAAAAATTATATTTTTGAGTAGTTTTGTTTTAAAAAGTGGAAAATCCTTCAAAAATACCTTGAGTGCTATTTTCATTTTTGGGATGGTTATGATGAACCCTAAAATCTAAAATTGGGTTCCTTGACACTTTAATTAGACTTAATCATGTTTAGGTATTGAAAGGGCATTGGTTCTAGAACTAGAGTAATCAAGTCCCCGAATCTGAAATTTTTGGTTGTGTGGAAAGTGAGATATTTTCTCATATCTCATTTGGTTTATAATCAACTTTAATAGGCTAGTGGTGACTCCTTATTTAGAACTCGCATAGGATTAGTTAAATGGAAATTGAACAATTAATGTCATGCACGATATGAGTTTGGGAAAATCCATGCTAACCAAGGCCGTTGGCTTGAATTTTGCAATACCTCTAAATCCATTCCGAGAAAAAGGAAATAGAATTCGGAATTGAAGGAAATGGCCATTTTTGCTGCTCGAGACTCGTTATTTGGAGGAATTATGATGCAATAAAGCAAGTGAGGATCAAGTATTTTAGCATGTGGATTTTGGGGACCAAATTGGATTGAATGAAAATTTGTGGGACCAATATTTGATAAAAATAAGATGTTTTATTTATATTTTCCCACCTCCTCCTCTTTCGACCTCTCATTTCCGCCCATCTCTCTCTCTCTCTCTCTCGCCCCCTTTTTGCCAACAGCCCTTGCTTAGTCTTCAATTCCAATTTCTTCTTTGACCGGTCTCCACTTATCCACCCACAATCTCTCTCTTCCCCCTCATCTTCCTTGCGCAGGCTCCAACTTCATCGAGCAACTGCTGCTCGTGCTTTTCTTCCATTTGATCCCTCAACTGAAGCTGCCCCACCGACTTTCCCTCAATTGCTGCTGCCACACGTCGCCAATGCCACCGCCCATGGTCAACGTTTTCTTCTTTCCCTGCAGCAACGGCACCATCCAACCTCTCTGCTGTAGCTCACCGAAGGGCCACCATCCCTCCGTTTTGTTCCCTCTAGCTATGAAGTCCACCGAGCAACTTGCATGTCAGCCCGTCTTCATCGAGCTCCCGCTGTTCAGCTGCTCCATTCAGCCGTGTGACGGTCCATCCCCTCCGAAACAGCAAGGCGAGCAGCGTGGGAGCAGAAAACCTAGCTCAACTGTGGGCGCCGTCGCTTTGGAGTTTGTCAATCCCTGTTGCGTTGCCGTCGTCGTGGTCTAGTCGGATCATTAATCCAGTGAGTTTAACTCACTAATCCCTGCTTAGTAGGTTAATGACGCTTAATGATTGATTAGTTGAGACTAAGTATGGATTATGTTGAAAGTTAAATTAGATTAGCAATTTAATTAACCGTTGATGCATGTTAGGTGGTTATATTAGTGTAATTAGAGCCTAGACAAGCTCTAGTATTTATCTAGAGTGGTTTGGAAATTTTTCAGACCCATCTCGACTTTTAATTAGGCTTTACTAGCCTAAGTCTTATTTATTTGCATTTATTAATTATTTTCCGTAATTAATTAATTAATTAATTATTTTTCTGAAATTAGACCGTGATAGTTGGTGATCAGAATTTTATGTTGATTGCAATGGTGTGGTTGGTTTATTTAATTAACTGTTATTTTGTGTAAATTGAGTGTGATTTGTGATTGTGGGTAATTATCCCAAAATTAATTAATTTCAATAATTAATTGAAAAATTACCGGGTGTCGGTCTATAGTGCAAAAATATATTTGGGGACTGCTAAAACTAGTGGGATGTTCAAAAGCGAAAATATTATATTTTAGCTAAAGCCGACCATGTACTATAATTACGATAATTTTTATCGGATATGATAAAAATGGTGTTTTGGTCAGCTTTTTGTGAGTAATAATTTATCAGCTTTGAGTGAGCAATAATTTATCAGCTTTGAGTGAGCAATAATTTGTCAGCTTTGGGCGAGCTATACTATCTATCTTTAACTTAGGGTGAGTAGTCTTGATTTGATAGGACCTTATAAATAGTATTGAGTTGGTTGACCGAGAAGTGGTCGTGATGACTTGTAATTGATTGAGTCGAGTGATCGATAATTCAATTAGTTGTGATGATTTGATTGGTTGAGTTTTTAAAATAAACCGACTTGTAGGAATGAATTGAGACAAAGGTAAGCCATTTATCTCATGTTTGTGCTTAAGTAGCCCTTAGGGCATATTTTCTTTCTAGTCAAGGCTTAGGGAGTTGAACTTGCTGAGACGTCCTCTCACCCCGTTATGAGATAACATTTTTAGGTCCCTAGGGTGAAGAATCCTGAAGCTTGAGGTAGAAGGGTCAGAAGTATAGATGGCTCATAAGTTCTTTCAAATATAAACTTCCTGTACTTAGACCCTAGAGTTGACATCTATTTGTAAACCAGATTGTGGTTTTTATTAATGTGTTGATTTGAAATTTGTTGTCTTACTTTTCTATCCCACGTTTGTTATGGTCAGGGATTTAGTAATTTGCTTCCACATGTACATTAAAATGAATGGGTCGGCGACTCGTTTTGAGATGTCGTAATTTAATCGACCAAGGAGGGATCGGCACATGCTTGGAGGATTGGGGCGTTACAGCCTTTGCTACGAATTTCTACAATAGCATATTTGCAACCAATAACATATTTTTATGAATCAATATTAGATCATATAGAGATGCTTTTGAGTGACCAATGAGTTAATAAATTTGGATTTAGTTGTGGTATTGGTTTATCCTATCATTTGGTCTTATTTTAAGGAACAATTGCTTGCAATTATGCTGTGATACCACTGTTTCCCTTTGGGGATTATGTTTACGAGTCCCTGTCCATTATCGAGATATTTATGATCTGCTATTGGAAATTATGTCTACTTAGCCACATTGACGCATCGATATATTATGCTTGTTGCGTGGCGATTTGATCATGGCGATTGTACTCATATTTCATGTTTATTTGTTGATAATATCCAAAAATTATTTTGAGTTACTGCAGTGTTGAAATACTCTTGGACTTTTGGTGAATGCCTATATATGTCTAATCATTATTAGAGCTAAGCATCCCTTGCTCCCTTACTACGCAAGCGAGCTTATTCCTTTATGACATAATGTTTTTTAGATTTAGTAGAAATTGCTGAGAATGAATAGTGAACTGAGATTGACTAATGTTCAATGATATCTTGATAACACCGGAATAATTTGAAGATTTCTTTACGATTATGTGTATTGACTAATGCTCAATGATATCTTGAGAATGCCGGAATAATTTGAAGATTTCTTTACGATTATGTGTATTTAAACAGAAGACTTGTTAGTCTATTTGTGTTAGATGTGTTCAACCTTTGGATACATATTCACTGGTTTCCTCTCTCTCTCTCTCTCTCTCTCTCTCTCCCTCTGAGATTAGCAATTATCTCGGAGATTTTGGACAAATTATAAATTTAATTTCAATTTAGTAGCTTATTCAAGTTTAGTTATGTATGAAAATAATATAAATTTGGGTATTGTATGGCAAAAAATAATAGGTTAATACCCTTAAAAACCTTTAAACGGGTACACAGTGACAAATTTATCCCAAATTATTTTTTTGACCACCAAAAATCTCAAACTAGTATACATTTGACAAATTTACCTCAAACTAGTACACTTGTGACAAATTTACCCTCTGTTAGTTTTTGTTAAATTTTACTATTAAATTATTAAGTTAAATGATACGTGACGGTTGATTGGTATATCAATTTGGGATTTTACGCTCCGTTTGTCATAGTTTACAATTTTTGTGGTATCAATACAATTTAGCGGAGGGTATATTTGTCATAAATTTACCATTTTTGGGTTTTTTGCGGTTGAATAAATTAGTTTGGGATAAATTTGTTATAAATGTACGAGTTTAAGATTTTTTATGGTCGATCGAGGTAAATTTGTCACATATGTACCAGTTTGGGTTTTTCATAGTCAAAAAAATAGTTTGAGGATAAATTTGTTACAAGTGTATCGATTTAGGGTCTTTCGGGGTATTAACCCAAAATAATAATGTGTTCATAAGGCATTTTTTTTTTTTTTTGGTTATCTTCCAATTACGACATATGCTTTCTTGAATTGTTTTCTTTATTTGGAGAGGCTTGAAATAGTCATAAAGTAAACGATTACGCGTTGTTTGGAAATGTCATGTACAAGAAAATATTTGGTGATAATCCTTAGAAAAATTAATTCTTATTTGCTGAACTTTTGTTGTTGTTAAGTCGAGTATTGATGTCTAAGTAAATTGCAAGTGAAGTTCGTTTCCAAGGTACTTATATATAATTGTCAAACCAAAAAGTTATGTCTAGTAGAAGGATTAAAGACTAAACTCAAAGAATTAGTTGTGATATTACATTAGCAGTGAAGCTTGGTTATTCCAGTATAAAAATGGGTAGGGAAGACTAAACTCAAAAGGATTCAAGAAATAAAATGTTTTTCCGGGAACCATTTATAAATCATCACAGGGTAGAAGAAAAGGTTGTGATTTACGATCATCTAGTTTTCGTAAACACGATGTAGACTAAACATGAAATTAATAAAATTTCGAAACTAGAAAAAGAATCTGGCCGAAGTCCAATAACAACACTGTTAAGGATATCATTTTGCGCGACCGAGATTTTTTTCTTTCTTTTTTTGGGGGGAGTGGGAGTTATTTCAATGACTCCCTCGCTCTGTTAACGATACTGAAATGACTCCCCCACTCTCTGTTAACAATACTGTACAACAAGAATCGAAACTACTCCCTCACCATCTCATCAAGATGATGAGCTTTAACTTATTTATCTTACTCAAGCAACGGTAGGTTAAGCACAAGACGCATTCCACCTGAAAGTTGTAGTTCAAGACCAGCTTGGTAATGCATTGTGTTTTGAAAGTTTGCACTGGCTCCGCTACGCCGAGATCAAGATGCGCCATCAGGAGCCAAACATGGTTGATGAGCTCTCCTCCTCTACTCAGGTGCTCGGAGTGTTCGTAGCCTTTGCTTTGGCAAGCCGCGTATATCAGAAACATCACCCAGACCTTGCCAATCAAGTACCATTTCCTACCGAGGTCTTTCTGACTCGATTTCATTCAACTGGGACGCGAGATGGCAAGCGTCAAACAGCAATGACCTGCTTTTGCCACCGCGTATTTTTGTGGCAGGCAGCTGAGTTTCCACTTGCAGCAGAAAAAGTCAGACTTCGCATAGATCGCGCGACTCTGTTGACTTGTGCGCCTTGCTGCAGCTTTTAGCACCAGGCGGCCATGTTTCTCGAATAAATTTTGAGCCCACGTCTTAACAGCCGATGAGTTGATGCTGGTTTCTTTCTTTGACAACACTGCTAGCTTGTCCGCGAAAAACTTCTGAGTGTCGACCGAGGTATCTTCATAGCGGAGCACACCTATCCCCGTTGGCAACATGAAAGGATGGAGTACTAAAAGAGAGAGCATGTACCGAGAGACCAACTAACTCAATCTTGTAGTCTATGACGTTTTCCGGGCTTTTTCCCTGCCTCTCATTGCAGTCCATGTAGTGGCAGAGCTCAGTGGCGATGTGCTAGGGGAGGATGCTCTGGTCGAACTCCATATCCTTCACACTACAGATCAGGTGACCGTTGTTTGACCTCTTCAGTACTTCACTGGCCTCCAGCTTAAGACTCTTCAACCCGCTCTCCAATTTGCCATTCCGTTCCAAATAAGCAACCGTATCCCTCATGTGATCGAAGGTCCATTCGTTCATGTTGCGCTTGAACACTTTGTAACTGATGTAGAAGTTCTTCTCCAACTTCTGATCTAACTTGGCGAACCTTGGATGCAACTTGTTGAATGTGCTGTTTCTTCTCCTGATGGATAATTTCAAGAGGCTGAACTGGGCCACGGAATTCGACCATCTTGGGTTCAGGCAGATCTGGAGAAAAGCCACGGCAGATTATATTGTGGATCAGCTAGGTCTCTGAAGACGCTAGTGGTCGACCCAATCGGATGAAATTGCGAGAAGAACCAAGTATATCTCTAAAAGGATGGCCGCACTTATCAACAAGAAGGTGATAAAGACATCAACTTTGGAGTAATCCCTCCTATCCTGTAAGGAGAAGAATACCAACACGGCACACAGCACCAAGAGACTAATGACCCAACGAATGATGCCCCAAGCACGGTTCAGCAACGGTGCCTTGGTGTAGAGAATATTATGTTACAAAATCGCATGTCGATTCCAGAAAAATAACGCTCACAAACAATTCACTAAGCATAATATAATAATAAAAGAACATAATTAGAAGAACACGTTAGAAAATTTGTTAAAGAAGTTCACCCAAACCTGGGCTACGTCTCCGTGTAGAGGCATTCTGCGAATCCACTAGATTTCAAAAAAGTTAGAATACAATAATGATCTTCTCTCAAAATCAGGGCTCAAAGAGATTGAGAACATTCGTAAATAAAAAAACTCACTTTTTTCTTCTCTCTTTTTCTTGCCTCTCTATTTTTTTTTTTTTTCGTCTTGATGGTTAACGTCTTGCCATCACTAATATAAAGCTATCACTTTTAGCCTAAAAGCAAATATGATGGAAAAGACAAAAAAAAAACCCTAAAAATATTTGGCTTCATCTATAACAATCTTCCACTTGAAGATAAATATATCTGAGCACCAAACAACTTTGCATCCATCTTCTTCAAAAACTAGTACTTGAAAAACTTGTGTCTCTGCGATACTCCTCATAAATCAACATGGAGTAATACCAATGGTAGTAGTACAGAAAATATACTTCTTTGTATCTACTACCTTGGTCAACATATCAGCTGGATTTTTCGAGTCATCAATCTTCTATAACTTTAACTCATTATCTTTCAATGTTGACCTGATAAAGTGATAACGCTTCTTGATATGTCTAGTCCTTAAGTGATAAGCTGTATTATTTGTTAAGTACATTGCACTTTGACTATTACTCCACAATGTACTGACTAGCTGTTTTCGATATAACTCTTCCATGTAATTTTATAACCACATGATTTCCTTGGAGGCTTCTATGATCGCCACATAATTTGTCTCTGTCGTTGATAAAGCCAATACTTTTTGTAATTGAGATACCCAACTTATTACCGTACTTGCAACTGTAAAGACATATCCAGTAGTACTCTAACCACTATCTTGATCACTTAAATGATCTGCATCTACATAATCCCGCAACTCTAGAGATGTACCACCATAACAAAGTGAGTAGTTGGAAGTACCTGCTAGATATCTCAATATTCATTTCATTGCATTTCAATGCTCTCTGCTGGGTTTTGCATATATCGATTCACAACTCCTACTACTTGTCCAATGTTTGGTCTTGTGCTCACCATGGCATACATCAAATTCTCCATTACTGATGCATATGGAATTATTGCCATCTCATCTTTCAAAGCCTAAGTGCTCAGACACATACCCTTCGAAAGTTTGAAGTGACTCGCTAGAGGAGTTGCAACCGGTTTTGCCTTGTTTATATTAAATCTCTTTAACACCTTGTTCACACAGTCTTCCAACGAAAGCCATAATTTCTTATTTTTCCCGTCCCTAATGATTTTCATGCCTAAAATATTATTGGACTCTCCCAAGTTTTTCATAGCAAACTGTGATGATAACATCTTCTTCACTTCTACGATTCTCTTCATATTGGTGCTAGCCACCGGCATGTTGTTAGGGAAATCCCTTATGATGTTTTGAAGATGACAAAATAAATCAAAGGCTACTAACATGTTTGATGGTTGAGTAATAGACCATGCAGATGATAAAACATCTAAAGGATTTTATCAAAGTCGAAGATGACCGAAGACCGAACATAACATATGTCCGGTATATTCTGAAGATTTCCAGACTTACGTGTCAAAGTCTCGAAGACCCGGACTCAAGACTCGATTGTAAAGTCTACAGACTCAGATTGTAAAGTCTGGCTGACCCAGATTGTAAAGTCTCAAGACTCATATCGTAAAGTCTATAGACTCGAGACTTTACATCCAGATTCGATGAATCGTAACTCAAGCCCAATCATACAACGGCTAGTGATCTGGTTTGGATTCCATATCAAGATTGATTTGATTGATTCAATCTAATTGATTGACGATTGGATCTTGAAGACAAGAATTTTCTATACGAAGAAGCTTTACTTATGGAAACCAAGATTTCGTTTGTATGGGCGATCGGAATTAATTTGGGATTCTAGCTTTGTCACTCAACGGCTACCAAATCTTCTAGATACAGAGCTGTCCAATGGGTATATTGGAAGACGATTCTCCGGGATACTGTCCAACGGGTAGTTTGGAAGTGGAGGAGTATTTAAGGAGATCATGGACCGATGAGCAAGTAAGAGACGGAGCGTAGAATTTATAATTCCAAAGTCTCGAGCGACTTTTGATCATATACTTGTCTCTTGAGAGCTTAAACGTTTGTAATCGTGAGAGAAATACCAAAAGAGTGACTTAGTGAGATAGTGTGATCTACTACTAAGCGTTTGCACTCGAAGTTGTAATCTCTTGTTGATTGCATAGTGGAATCCAGCCAAGAAGGCTGTTATCGTGGGAGAGTGGACGTAGGCTTGGATTAAGCCGAACCATTATAAATCTTGTGTTCTTGATCTCTTCCCTAACTCCTTTATTTTGTTCATACTAGCAATATCACATGTCATCCATATATAAAGAGAGATACACATTGTCACCATCGTCATACTTGTGAGAATAAATACAATGATTAGACTCATAGTGTGCAGATTTTTTTTTCTTTCATGAAACTATCAAATTTTAGGTATCATTACCGCATGGCTTGTTTAAGCCATACAAGCTTTTTTTTTTTTTTCAAGTGACATATTATGTGCTCCTTACCTTTGACTTCAAAATCCTTAGGTTGTGCCATGTATAGTTCTTCATCTAAGTCACCGTGTAAAAATGTTGTTTTTACGTCTAACTACTCAAGATGAAGATCCTCCACTGCAACTATATTAAACAAAACTCTAATTGATGTCATTTTCACCACGGGTGAAAATATCTCGGAGTAGTTGATCCATTCTTTTTTAGAAAAGCCCTTGACTACAAGTCTTACCTTGTATCTAATGCTACCATTTGCTTCATTCTTAATTCTGTACACCCATTTGTTTAACAAATCTTTTTTACTTGTGGGCAACTTGGTCAACTCCTAAGTTTTGTTCTAAAGTAACGAGCTCATCTCGTCTTTCATAGCGCACTCCAACTACAAGTGAGACGTGTCTTTTTTTGCCTTATCGTAAGTCTCTCGGTTCTCCTAAATCTATATATAAGACATGGCTCGGAAACATGTATTAGCTGATAGATAAAAATTACCTTTGACTTTCTCACATGTGTAGATCTCCTCAAGACAGGTACTTCGAGGTCGTTAGTTTGCTCCAAATTACTGCGTTCCTCTTGAACTACCTCCTCACTAATAATAGGCTCATCTTGAACCTCTTTTTTAAGTGCACTTTGATCTACTGGAAACATTTTCACGGGCATTGTGTCTAATTCAACATATTTTGGTTCTACTACATTCTCATGCTTTGTTTGATGATCCTTGTACATCTTTCTTCATGGAATACCACATTTCGACTGCGGATGACTTTGTTATTCTCATAATCCCAAAACTTATAGACATACTTGTCGCCATTGTATTTGATAAAGACGCACTTACGGGACTTAGCATCAAGCTTTTTCCTATCCTCTCTATCAATTAAAGCATATGCAATATAACCAAACACCTTTAGATGTAAATAATTAATCTTTTTACCTGACCACCGCTCTTTTGGTATTTCTCTATCCAATGTACTAGATGGACTTCTGTTGATAAGATAAATAGCTACATCAACTGTGGAAACTCATAAGTGTAGCGAGAGACCTGCTTGTAGCCTCATGCATCTCACACGTTCTAGAATAGTCTTATTCATCCTTTCAGCTACACCGTTCTCTTTAAGGAGTTATGGGAACAGTCTTTAACCCGTGTATGCCTTTCTAACTCAAATATTCTGTAAATTCCTTACTCGTGTATTCACCACCATTATTAGACTTTAGAGCTTTAATTTGATAACCTGTCTCTTTTTCTACCATGGTCTTTTACATTATGAACATCTCAAATACTTCTGATTTTTTTTTCTAAGAACATAGACCCAAGTCTTCCTTGTCGCATTATCAATGAATGTGACAAAATATCTCTTACCACCATAAGAGAGTTCCCGAAAGCGTCCCCATATATTGGTATGAACCAACTCTAACTTCTGGCATTTATTTTGTCACAAATTTAATTGAAAACTAACAACCTTTTGTTTTCCATAAATGCAACTCTCACAAAAATCTAACTCAACCTTTTGGAAACTTGGAAGTAATTTCTTCGAGTGTAACTGCTTTATACCTTTTTCACTAAGATATCCCAAACAATAATGCCAAAGAGTAGATAAATTACTTATAGCAATTGTAGTTGCAACTATATCATTGATATTGTCTCATTGGAGAAGGTAAAGTGTACATGTATGTTTTCTGTCACGCCCGATCCTTGAGCGCGTGCCCATCCTTCTCTGGTCAATAAAATTTTGCAACTTCCCAGGATGAGTCGCCGACCCTTTCTTTTTATTGCACATGCGGAAACGAATGACAAATCCTCTCACAGTAACCATCTCAGGATAGAAGAGCAAGACAACACATTCATAAAGCAAACGTGATTTTATAAACACATTAAGTCTTTTACAAAAGCCTATACCCAAAAGACTACAAAGATCGACTTTCCAAAAGAAGTGGTCCTAATTGACCTACACTTCATATCTTCTTCTCTTGGCTCCGGGTCCTTCACTCGACGATCCTGAAAAATGAGCCCACGACGGGGTGAGATATAAATCTCAGCAAGTTCACGCTCTAAACCCCGATTAGGAAGGTAATACGCCTAGAGGCGCCCTAACCACACAACCACATAATTAGAGCAGAGAACTTATCTCGTTTCAATTCCTTCCTGCATGTCAACACAGTTCATATCACAATGCATATAACCAATTTCACACACCAATTGGAACATCTCAAATCATATCCCCACCAATCACCACACCTTAGTCGATCATGCATTTCAAGTGATTACAGTCACTCAAGTATGACCTAATCGTCACATGGTGGATTTAACTGATATACAGTGGATTTATCCGTCACATAGCGGATCTATCTGTCACATAGGGAACCTAACTGACATACAGAGGATTTATCCGTCACATAGCGGATTTATCCATCACATAGCGAATCTATCTACCACATAGCAGATCTATCCGTCACATAATGGACCTAATTGACATACAGTAGATTTATTCGTCGATAGTGGATTTATCCATCACATAGTGGATCTATCTGTCACATAGCGGATCTATTTCCAGGCGGCTTTCCATATGAAAGCATTGTTCACCCGACACATAGCAGATGATGAATTCTCCTAACTAGCACACGATTATCCACTCCTGGCCAAAGACATTGTGCTTCGCATTTAAATTACTCAATTAAAAATAATGTCCCGACCTATTTTGATCACGTTAATAATACCTGATAAAATAATCATGTGTGGGTACACGATCGACCTGAGCCAAAATTTCCATATCTTTACTTTAGAAAATCCCACTATTTATATAGTGTTTGAAAACATTTTTGAAGTTGTAAATCGACGTCCCGATAATTTCTAATTAATTATTGAAATTACTTAATTTTAGGATAAATATCCAAAATCATAGTTTCCACTCAATTTGTGTTGGAGAAAAATTTCTTGAGTGTATTGAAGTTGACAAAACGTTTCCATCGGTCTAGTCTAAAGACTTGTAGACTCTACTATTAAAGTATGAAGACCTCCGGACTACTAGACTCAAGACTCAAAGTCTATCCTCATTGACAGTTTCTAAACCATTGAAGAAGACTTATCAAGAACTGGATGTTTCGTTAAGGATTTGACTTTATCGACTGGAGAAGATCTCTTGGCTGGATATAGCATGTCAGAATCCATTATTCAAATTAAGATTTATTCAGGGATTGTGGATCCGTTGATTGATGAAGTATACTTAAAATGTTCTACTTATGGAAACCAAGATCCTGATTGTATGGGTGAGCAGGATTGATGGGCTATCGTCATGTTCCTTAAATAGCTTGAAGATCTTCCTAATTGATTCTGTCCAATGGGTAGATTGGAAGAATTCCTTTGGTAAGTGCCAACGGGTATGATGGCATAAAGGTGTATATAAGGAAGACGTTCCAGTTGTTTGAGTGTGTGCGCGATAGAAGAGTTTCAAAGTCTGAAGCTCCTTATTCTTAGTCAATTCATTTGTTGAGCGAAATCTTGTACGCAAAAGAGAGTCTATATCTTTGAGAGACCTTGAGGAAGTGTAGTAGAGTCTCTACGTTGTGGAATCAAGGGAGAGCTTTACTGTAACAACTCTTTTGTTCATAGTGAAATCCAGCCGGTGGGCTGTCAGTGCGGAAGAGTGGACGTAGGCTTGGATTAAGCCGAACCACTATAAACTCTGTGTTCAAATTCTCTTCCCTACACTCTTTTACTTTGATCGTAACTTGTTTATTTGAAAAAAGAGGAATTTTCTTTTCATAATCCATTGTTGATTTGTGCTGCAGTTATCTCGCAAAATTGTTTCTGCACCTATTCATCCCCCTTTAAGTGCACATACTAGCTTTCACAATTGGTATCGAGCCTGTGTACTCACTTAATTTGAAGTGTTTTACTTCAAAGTTAAAGATTCATGGCTAGTATGTTGGCTCCAGGACTGGTTGAAGGGTAAAGCAATACCAGACTGCCTTATTTTGATGGAAAAGAATACAACATATGGAAAAATAAGATGAAGGCATTTATAAGATCAAAAGATCCTCTAGAATGGGATGTGGTAGACAAAGGAATCATTCCTAAAGCTACACCTGTCTCAAAAAGAGGAAAAGAAGCTGTTGAGTCTAGCGAAATGACTCAAGAATAGATAACTAAAAGACAAGCTCTTGATGCAAAAGCAATTTATTCTTTATATTGTGCATTATCACCTACTGAATATAACAGAATATCTTCTTGTGCTATAGCTAAAGAAGTCTGAGATAGATTACACATCACTTATGAAGGAACTGATCGAGTGAAAGAAACCAGAATCAACATTCTGCTCGATCAATATGAAGCATTCAAAATGATATCTGGAGAATCTATGACTGACATGTTTAGTCGTTTTACAGAGATCGTGAATGGCCTTAAAAATTAAGGGCAACCAATTTCTGATCCCATGAAAGTAAACAAGTTTCTGCGTGGACTCTTCAAGGACTGGAATCACATAAAGACCTCAATAAGGGAGACACAAAGAATTATGCCACTTTCGGTTGATGAATTGGTTGGGACCCTTCAATCTTATGAAGTGGAGCCAATCAACGAAGATGAAGATCCTAAAGGTAAGAAATCCATTGCATTAAAATCTAATGATGATTCGATGTCACGATTCTCAAGACGATATGGATGACGAAGAGTTTGCTCTCATGATAAGAAGATTCAGAAAGCTGAACAGGAAAGAAAGAAGATTCAATAAAAAAAAAAGAGTTTTCAAAAGCAACAAGTAAGTCTTTGAGGATGATGAATCCAATAGAGATGTGGTTTGCTTTGAATATAAGAAAAAGGGACACATCGGATCCAACTGTCCCCTTTTGAAGAAAAAGAAAGGAAAAGCTGAGAAATATCGAAAGGCACTCAAAGCAGAAACTTGAAGTGATATATAATGTGAAGAAAGTGATGATGATTATGCCAATATTTGTCTCATGACACAATCGGACTCAAATTCGGACTCCGAGACAGACTTAGATTCAAATAGTAAAATCGAGGTAAGTAATTTGAAAATCTCTATTAAAGTCTCTAGATACATTGATGAATTGTGTCTTAGTCTCAAGACTTCTCTTAAAAGGATTTCGAACTTAAAAGAGAAAATTCTGCACTAAAACAACAGGAAAATGTTTGGAAAGAAAATGTTAAAAGTTAGAAAAAAGTATTACTATTTTGAAAGAAAATGAAGAAAATCTTTCAAAAGAAAATGCATATTTGAAAAATGACATCTCAAATATTTCTAAAAGATTTTCTATAGGATTTGAGAAACTGGAAAAAATTATTTATGCTCAAAGACCTTATTTCAATAAATCTGGTTTAGGAATGACTACGGAAACCATTCCTCTAATTGATTATCCTAAAGTAAAGGAAATAATTAAATAAATACCTACAAGAGATGCTTACAAAAATCATTTCCAAAGAGTTTTTGTAAAACCAGTAGGTCGCAATGCTCTTAAATGTTCTAAGTTTAATAACTCGGACCATTTTGAGAAAGAATGTCCTATGGTTTGGAAACCTGTTAAAAAAGTATGGGCAAAGACCGTATACTATACTAACACCAATGGACCCAAGAAAATATGGGTACCAAAGAAAGCTTAAGTCTCCTTTTCTAAATGCATGTCACTATCAAGAAAAAGGTTAAATGGTACTTGGATAGTGGATGCTCAAGGCATATGACAGGAGATTCAAATTGCTTCATAAAACTTGTTCAAGTTAATGGTGGAAAAATTTCATTTGGAGAAAATAGTAAAGGAAAAATTGTGGGATTCGAAACTGTAAAGATTGGAAGCCTCATGATCGTAATGTTTCCTTAGTGGAAGGACTCAACTACAATTTGCTAAGTATTAGTCACTGTGCGACACCGGTTTCAAAATCAACTTTCAAGAAGAAATATGTTCGGGAACCAATAAAGACTCCTCTCGTCTTTCACGGGTCGAAGACATGGAAATATCTACCTCTTGGATGTCAAACCAGATGAAACCCAATGTCTAATCTCAATTCAAGAAGAAGCAAACTTATAGCACAGAAAACTTGGGCACCTCCACATGAAACAAATAGCCAAAATTTCATTAAAGAAGCTTGTTCGTGGTCTACCCAATCTGTTATACCAAAAGACTGATCTATGCACATCATGCGTGTTAGGAAAACATGTAAGAAACTCATTTAAACCAATAAATCAAGTTTCCACTAACCGTTTACTGCAGCTCTACATATGGATCTCTTTAGACCAACCAAAACTCAAAGCATTGGAGGTAAGAAATATTGCCTAGTAATTGTGTATGACTACTCACAATTCACTTGGGTATATTTCTTGGTAAGTAAGTCTGAAACCTTTTCTTACTTTAAAAGTTTGCTAAAAAGGTCAAAAATGAAAAAAAGGGTATGTTATTTCAAGTATACGAACTGACTATGGAGGTGAATTTGAAAATCAAGACTTTACAATATTTTGTGATGAATCTGGTTTTCAGCATGTGTTCTCTTCTTTATATACTCCAGAGCAAAATGGAGTCGTGGAAAGAAAAAACATAGATCGCTTCAAGAAATGGTTAGAACTTTTTAATTGAAAGCAACATCTCTTTACGTTTTTGGGTTAAAGCAGTTTTACAGCATGTTATATTATTAATAGAGTTTTTCTAAGGCTTATTCTAGAGAAAACTCCCTACGAGTTATTCAAAGGAAAGAAGCCCATTGTTTCATATTTTCATGTGTTTGGATGTAAATATTTTATATTGAAAAATGCAAATGATCGAGTTGGCAAGTTTGAAGAAAAATCAGACGAAGGCATCTTCCTTGGATATTCAACCACAAGCAAATCTTACGAGTTTACAACAAGAAGACTTAATTTGTGGAGGAATCAATGAATGTCAAATTCCAAGATTCTATACAAAATGAATCGATTCAGACTCAATTTGAAGAATCTGAACCTACTCAAAACTCTACAAAGTCTAAATCTCCAGAAGCAGCTCAAACATCGAAGATCAGCAACAAATGATCGTCGAATATTCAAATGTGGAAAAAGATCAACAGTCTGACAAATCAACCAGCAACTGAAAGCATAAGTCCAGTCATCCCAAAGATCTCATTATTGGTGATATTAATGAAGGAAACCGCACAAGATCCAAAAGGCACGAAGAGTCAAGTGCTGTGGTTCTTATTTCTGAAATATAACCCAAAAGTATAGAAGAAGCTTTAAATGATGAAAGTTGGATTGAAGCTATGCAAGAAGAACTCGGGCAATTCAGTATCAATGATGTCTAGGAATTGACTCCTAAACTGAAAGGTAAATCTATCATTAGAGCTAAATGGGTTTTCGAAACAAGATGAACGAAAAAGGAAAGGTCGTAAGAAACAAAGCAAGACTCGTGGCCAATGGATATACGCAAGAAGAATGGATAGACTATGATGAGACTTACGCGCCGGTAGCAAGGTTAGAAGCAATTAGATTATTATTTACTTTTGCTTGTCATAAGAATTTCAGGTTATTCCAAATGGACGTCAAAAGTGCTTTCCTAAATGGATTTATCTAAGAAGAAGTCTATGTGGAACAACCACCCGGTTTTGAAGACCCAAGGAAACCAGACTTCGTATTCAGATTGAAAAAAAGCTTTATATAGTTTAAAGCAAGTACCTTGAGCTTGGTACGACCGACTAAATAAGTTTTTAATTCAAAATGGCTTTGTCAAAGGTAAAGTAGATACTATATTGTTTATCAAAAGAGAAAGCAAAAGTTTTCTACTTGTTTAAATTTACGTTGATGATATTATTTTTGGATCTTCTAATGAAAGTCTATGCAAGAAATTCTCTAAGTCTATGCAGGATGAATTTGAAATGAGCATGATGGGTGAACTAACCTTCTTTCTCGGGCTCCAAGTAAAACAACCGAAGGAAGGAACCTTTATTCATCAAGAAAAGTATGCTAAAGATCTTGTCAAAAAGTTTGACCGGAGAATTGCAAAAGACTGATGTACCAATGTCAAGTTCCTTGAAGTTGGACAAAGATGAATGAGGAAAGAAAATCGATCATAAGCTATACGGGAGTATTATTGGTTCACTTCTTTATCTTATTACTTCTAAACCTGATATTTTGTTTAGTGTTTGCATTTGTGTCGTTTCAATCGGACCCTAAAGAATCTCATTTAAGTGCTGCAAAATGTATTATCAAATACATTGCCTCAACTTCAACTTTGGGTCTTTGGTATCTTAAAGAATGAGACTTTACTCTTCTTGGATACTCGGACGCGACCTAGCCAGATGCAGAGTTGATAGAAAGAGCACCTCGGGTACACGTTAACTACTTGGAAGCGGGGATGTGTCTTGGTTTTCAAGGAAGCAAGGTATAGTAGCTCTTTCTACAGCAAAAGTAGAATATGTAGTTCTTGAAAGTTGTTGTTCACAAATCTTGTGGATAAAACAATAGTTAAGAGAATTTGGAATTGAAGATTCATGCACCGAAATCAAGTGTGACAACACCAAAGCAATCAATCTCACCAAAATTCAATTCTTCACTCAAGAGCAAAACATATAGAGATTTGACATCACTTCATTAGAGATCATGTTCAAAATGGAGAAGTTTCGATTCAGTTTATTGACTCAAAGAATGAACTGGTGAATATTTTTACAAAACCTTTGAAGAAAAATCAATTTGAAGCTATTCGTTCCAGACTGAATATCTTAAAGTCTGAGGAAATTCAGACGCAGGACTGAAAGTCTAAAGACACTCAGACTCAGATGATCAAGATTCTCGACTGTAAGTTATTTTTATTTTAGAAAATTATCTCACGAATCAAATCTCAAAAGGTACGATCATCAACCCATTATTGATTGTTGCTATTTTTAATTTCCGTAATTATTGCAATCTTTCCTTTTCGAAAAAAGAGTTATTTTTTTTTTTGAAATGACAGTTATCTAATTTTTTGAAAAGGCAGTTATTTTTAAAAGGCATATTTATACTTCCTTTTTATGACGTTCCGTATGCCTCTCTTCGACTGCCATATATACTATTGGTTCATCTTCGTTTTACTCACAAAACCCTAAGAGAGCACCGATCTTCCATTTCTATCTTCTTCTCTTGTTTAATCTTCGAAAAGTTGTCATCTTTCTTGGGAAAAGCAAGCTTGGAATCTCTCAAAGACTGTGAAAAATGTCTTCGCAAAGAAAGTCTTCGAGGATCGCGAACGGGGGACCACAACAAATGCGTGAGGGGCCTATGCACTTTGATCTAACCGAAGGAGAAGAATCTCCTAATCAGCAACAAAGCCCACAACATTCTCAGCGGCGTCTATCTCCTCCATCTAGACCTCAGGATGTTACACATCGAGAAGAGGAAGAAATAATCGAAGACGCAGAACCCGTAAGAACTCTTAAGCCCTCTTTTACCTACAAGCTTTATTGTGCTTTAAAGAGGGGTACTCCTTTGAACTACATTGATGAATTTTTGAAAGACAAAGGATATAGAAATGAAACTTTCTTTTACGCACAATGGAACAATTGGGAATTGCCCCTACCGGGTCGGCGGAAGAGGCATTGGCAAATATCCCAAGCGATCCACGTGTTGGAGGGCTCGAGTCAACCAAATGGGAATGACGATGATAGGATGTACGGTCGCTTTAAACCGAGAATGGGTGTTGTGGCAAAAATCCGAAGCAAAAGGACAGACTTGTTTCGATCGGAGGAATACAAGCAACTGTACTCTAAGTTGTTGAAGCGTGGGGTGATAAACCCTAGAAGTGTGGATTTTGATTTTCTTGACTCTGTGAATGTCAATCTATGGGAAAAATTCAGTCTTCTTCAACTCGAACAATTTTGTTCTGAAAGTACAGAATCCTATGCTGAACTCACTACTTATTTCTATTCAAATCTTAGTTTCTTAGACGCGATAGATTCTCTTTTAGTGTTCAAGATCAGGACTATGTGGTTGACATGAATACTTTGGCTGATGTGATTGGGGTTGAAAAAGGAAGATATCAACCTATTAGTGTGTCTATTGCTCGTGCAACGTTGGAGCTTATTAAGGATAGAAGGATAGATGGAAAGATTTCCTATTTGAGGATGAATGCATCCAACATTCTACTTCACAAGATTGTGATTAATTGCCTCAGACCAAAATCTACTTCAAAGACCGACGTTTCAAACTCATAGGCAAAGCTGATGTATGCAATCAATGCTGGGAAAAAGTTCTCTCTTCCACACACTATTATGTTCCACATGTACAGGGCAGTGGTGAAGGACAAGGATCAACTTCCTTATCTAGCTCTTGTGACTAAGTTATTCAGACATTTGAACGTTCAGCCTCCCCGAATTATTTGTGTTCGAACGTGCGATCAAATGGTGGTAGGACTGAAAATGGTCTTTAAAATGTGTCTGAAGGAACTCAATAAGGCATTGGAACAATTCAAGGAGAAAACCCTGTCAAGACTCATCAAATCTCTTCGGCTGCAAAGAGAAAAGGAAAGGAGCCCATGGTTGCTCCATCCGAGAAAAGAAGAGCTCTCATTATTGAGGATAAAGAGGATGAGGATGATATCACCATTTCTGCAATGGCATTGAAGAACTTGAGTCGTTCGTTCCCGAATCAACGGAGAGACAAGATAAAGACACGGATGAAATAGAACAGAGGACTGGAGAAAGAGAAAATTTGGAAGCAGAGGAGAGAGAAACAGAAGAAAGAGATGCAGAGGAGGAAAGAATTGAAGAAGAAGAAGAAGAAGAAGAGGAGAGAGGAGATCAAGCGGAAGTAGAGCATGAGGAACACTCTTCTCCACCAAGGCATGGAAACAGGGGAGATCCCGAGAAAAGAGGAATGTCCTCATACCCTGCCACCAGTGAAGGAGTAAGCCGCTCTCCAGTAGATCCAGAGGACATCTATGCCTCTCAATTTCCTGAGGAGGGACATGATGTTTCATCGCCCAATCTGCGTGACCATGCTGATTTACCATCATCTGCCTTTACACCGTTTGATCGTGTAGAAGCCATTACTCAGATTGATAATTCAGCAGATTTTTGCAGAATTCTTGATGTTCTCTTAAAGATGCGGGGTCAAATATATGCTCTAGGATGCAAAGTACAGAACTTGTAGACTGCAGGTCAAGCTTCCTCAGTCTCTTTAAATGATCAAATTCAAGCCCTTGCTCTTCAAGTTCAAGCAAATGCTAATGGTGAAGATGTGGCGTAACCGAAGGAGGACTTGAAAAAGCTGGAAGGGATTGTCCAAATCAAATGGAAGATTTCCAACTTGTTTGTGTTCCCAAGCAATCTTAATTCCATTCTCTTTTCATCTTTACTTTTTTAATGATGACAAAAAGGGGGAGAGATGTGGTGCAGATTTGAACTTATTTGAACTTTGAACTCACTTTTTGATTTGAACCTTTATGTTGGTTATGACTTGACTTTTGTGTTTGGTTGTTTGGATTGGATTTGGATTTGACTGTTTAAACGTTTGTTTATCTTAAGCACTGTTGATATCTCATGGCTTTGCTTATTTATAGAACTAATCTACCTTTTGTGGATGCAGATTCTAGTGTTATTAAGCCATTTATCTATGTGAGATATCCATATTCGCTTGAGTAATGTTTTGCAGGTCAAAGTTATCCAAATCTGCAAGAAAGTTTTGTTACCATCAAAAATGGGGAGATTGTTGGAGAAAACTTCCTTGAGTGTTTTGAAGCGACAAAACATTTCCATCAGCCTAGTTTGAAGACTTGCAAACTCTACTATTAAAGTCCGAAGACCTCCAGACCGCGACTCAAGACTCAAAGTCTATCCTCATTGACAGCTTTCTAAACTGTTGAAGAAGACTTATCCGAACCTGGATGTTTCATTAAGGATTTGACTTTATCGACTGGAGAAGATCTCTTGGCTGGATATAGCATATCAGAATCTATTATTCAAATTAAGATTTATTCAGGGATTGTGGATTTGTGGATTGGCGAAGCATACTTGGAAGGTTTTACTTATGGAAACCAAGATCCTGATTGTATGGGTGAATAGGATTGATGGGCTATCATCATATTCCTTAAATAGCTCGAAGATCTTCCTAATTGATTCTGTCCAACGGGTAGATTAGAAGAATTCCTTTGGTAAGTGCCAACGAGTATGATGGCATAAAGGTATATATAAGGAAGACGTTCCAGTTGTTTGAGTGTGTGCACGATAGAAGAATTCCAAAGTTTGAAGCTCCTTGTTCTTAGTCAATTCATTTGTTGAGCGAAATCTTGTACGCAAAAGAGAGTCTATATCTTTGAGAGACCTTGAGGAAGTGTAGTAGAGTCTCTACACTGTGGAATCAAGGGAGAGCTTTACTGTAACAACTCTTTTGTTCATAGTGAAATCCAAACGATGGGCTGTCGGTCAATGAAAAGAAGATGGACGTAGGCTTGGATTAAGCGAACCACTATAAACTCGTGTTCAAATTCTCTTCCCTACACTTTTTACTTTGATCGTAACTTGTTTATTTGAAAAAAAGATGAATTTTCTTTTCATAATCCATTGTTGATTTGTGCTGCACTTATCTCGCAAAATTGTTTCTGCACCTATTCACCCCCTCTAAGTGCACATACTAGCTATCACAATTTGCACCATTCACACTCAATTGCAGATATTAACCACACCATTGCAATCAGCACGAAATCCGGTCATCGTATCTCGGTCTAATTTTTGGAAAATAATTAATAATTAATTAATTTCTAAAATTAATTAAATAATTCATTTTAAATTCTACAAATACCAACCTAGGGCAAAATGGCTAAATTAAGTACCGATATGGGCGTGGAAAATTCCCCGAACCTTTCTAGATAAATAGCACATCCTATCTAGACCTTGATTAATTTAATCTAACCACTTAACATGCACAATTAACTAATTAAATCACTAATCTAATCTAACTAACCATCTAAGTCTTAATTAAACTAAACTAAACACCCCTTAAATGTCATTAGCCTACTAAGAAGAGTTTAGTGCATAAACTCACCGGTGTAATGTGAAAACCGGTTCACCACGACGGCGGCACGACGGTGGATGAAACTTGGGTTTATGGCAAGATCAACGAGCTTGGACTAGGCCTGGGCCTTGCAAGCCCACAACAAATGCTGGGCTTGGCTTCGGGCTTGAGCTGCTTCGCGGGCCTCAAGTGAACTTCAAAATCGCAGGCTTGATGGACTGAACTGGACTGCTGGGTTGACGGGCTGAAGTTGGGCTGAACAAATGCGAGCTGGGCCAAATTCTACTAGGCTGAGGTGGGCTTCAAGTGGGCTGGATTGCGACTGAAATTCATGTGGGCTGAACAAGACAATTGCGAGCTGGGCTTCAAAGGCTGAAGAGAAGATGGGCTGGACGAACGGGCAGCAGCTTCGATGGCTGGGCTGCTTCGCTGCCCTCGTGCGAATCGGTGAAGGCGTAGGAGAGTTGAGGTCAACAAATCTGCTGAAGTTGACCACGATGGAACTGAAGACACGAGGGGCAACTGGATTCTTAGCCGCGTGGAGAAGAGAACAGCTTCGGTGGAAGAATCGTGGGCCGGCCGTGAGGATTGGTGGTCAATTAAACCTGCTGGAATTGACTGGTGGGGAGTAGACACAGACGGCAGCAAATTGGGAGATTCGATGGTCTTCAGTTGGGGAAATTTTGACGTAGAAGACACAAGCTGGCGGATGGCGTGAGCTGGCAGCAGCTTCTGTGGACTGAAGTTGCGTGGGAGAGGAAATTTGGTGGGGGCTGCTGAAGGTGTTTCGGTGGAGGGTCAGAGACCGTGGGCTGCAGAATTTGATGAAAGATTGAAAGAGAAGCAAAAGCAAGACTCAGTTGGCTTCGGATGAAGAAAAATAAAGGAAAGCAGAAGCAGAAGTTTGCGTGAAGGAGGAGGGATTGGCAAAAGCGCGATCGAGAAGCCTGGAGGAGGGAAGGAAAAATCAAAGCAAAATATCCCAAAACTTTAATGCTTGGTCCCCACTTTAGCCTCCAACCTTGTCCTTATATCCCCAATATTTTCTTGCTTAGAATTTCTCTAAATTAACAAATTTTTTGAAGCCGAAATTGCTGCCCCAAAACCAAGCTCCGAATTTCACAACTTTGGGTTCAATTTCTTCCCGAAATTCTCCAATTCAACGTCCAATTTTTGTCAGAAAAATCCCATACAATTTTCTGCAAGTCCCCTTCGCCATATAGCTCGGTTGGAAGCCTAAATTCCCTTCAATTTGGCCCATTCAAATTTCCGTTAATTTCTGAAACGTCCGAATCGATTTTTGTAAAAATCTCGGAATCTCCTAAAAATCTTCAGAGGATGAGTCGACGTTCCTAAATGATTTGCGACACGACAGAACTTTCAATTTCTACAATTGGGTTTAAATTTGCGATTAATTTCAATTTGACGCAATTTTAACATGACCTAGTCTATTAGGTAACTTTTAGGAATTTTTAGTGCAATTGACCCATGATCGATTTATCTCGAGTCACAATGTACATCTTCGACATATTGGCGACCCTCGGTTGTCGTGAAAATCTCGAGATTTCAATTACGGGCATCGGATACCAAAATGATAGAAAAATCGGTCTAGTGCCGATCGATGAGTATTTTGCAATTAGGTGGAATCACCCACACTCCACTCATATATCTTAGTCAAATCGACCCATATCCGATCTCTAATTGATTTCAACAAGGCTGTAATAACCATTGCAGATCAACACGGTCAAACAATCAATTCCTAGTCGAATTATCAAGTCCGTTGCATTAAAATCGCTTAATGGTTTTCTCGTATAGTCTAGTTATCTCGTGAGTGATTAGCTCGAGAATAGCACTATTGGCGTGTCGACAAAAGGCCTGATTTATTTAATTGAAAATGAAATCTGAAAATTCAGGCTATCACACTTTCCCATTGCTACTACTCTTGCCCCTGAGGTTATCTTTCACTCTCCGCATCCAAAAGTTGTTAGCAAACCTTCTTGGTCAAGTTTACTGGTTCAAATCAAATTTTTCTTTAATTCTGGAATATGCCTAGTTTCATGCAAAACTAGACATCCTCCACCCGAGATGTTCACAGCCATAGTTCCTTTTCCAACAATGGGACACATGTGGCCGTTTCCTATAACCACTTGTCCGAAATTTCCATCGGCATAATTATCAAATATGTCTCTTTGCGAGGTGCAATGAAAAGAAGCACCGGAATCAATAAACCATTTATTTGTCATCAAGTCAAACTCTACAGACAGACACAAGTTATCTAGCAAAGAGTCATCGCTAACCACATTAGCTCCTTGATTCTCATATTGCTGTTTCTTTTTGTAGGCTTCACACTGAAAACTCCAGTGTCCAGTTTTTGTGACAAAACCAACACTTATCTTTTGCAACCTGTCTCTACCCCTTGATTGTGATCTGCCACGTGCTGAATTTTCCTCAATTTTTACTTCTTCCACGGTTCTCCACTAGAGTGCCGTTGAAGATGTCGATGCCAAAAATTATCTCCACTTGAGACTTTTTTTTTGCATCTCTTCATCCATGATACTACTTACAATATCATCAAGAGTTAAATCATCTTTCATGGTGCTCAAAATTCCCAGCACTGTGGTATTGTAACTTTCTGGAAGAGAACATAAAAATAATAAGGCTTGAAGCTTCATATCTAAATTTATGCCTGCGAATTCTAATTGACCCGTGACCTGCGTAAAACTATTAATATGCTCTATCACAAAATCTCTATAAGATAACTTCATATTAACCGGTTTCTTTAGCAAAAATACCTAATTTAATGTGAATGGCTTCTCAAAAACATTTCTCAAATTATTACAAGACTCGTCTTATAAATTAGTTTTACAAACCCAACCAAGTGAAATGCATATCATAAAGCATTTCACAAATCGATACTCTCAAAATCAAGAACATTTTGTAAAAAGGTTTCATGAACCCAAAATATACAATATTTCTCAACTTTGTTCCTCAAATATATTATATTTTTCCACAATTCAATTCTTATACCATTCACAAATACTAGCAAATGCACGATCCAAATTTTATGCAACAAACGTGCTTATTCATATCTCATAAACTATCAAATCTTTGTCATTTTGAAGACATGAGTTTATAAATTCTTAAAAAAGATAGCATCACTCACCTGGGAAAGCCGAAAATCAACTTATGTGGTTACTCGAGCCAACGTACTTGTATTGCTATCTATTAATCGAAAATGATATCAAAACCAAGTAATATGCTACTCTCCAACTAATGACTCGACTAAATTATGCTTATTCATCGATAAAAACAACACCTACGTGCTAATAAACTGTGTATCCAAAGCGATTATTTAAGCCATCCGCAATGTGAAACTTAAGCGTGAAACTTGGTCACGTCATAACTTTCTCCACTGAACCCCATTTCAAGTGTACTTATAGTCAATGGAAAGCCTTTCCAACATATTACAAGAACCCCAAATTAGCCAACCCAAAATCAAGCCGAAAATCAAGAAAATATGGCCCCAAAATCCTGGTCGTGCACCGTTCATAACAAGCGATAAACTTAAAAATTTTGTTTTGGGCAAACCGTAAATTCAAATCACAATCCGTAAAATCCTACAGTGCAACAACAGCCCCAACTATAATTTCTATATAAATATGCATTTCAACGACTCAAAAATCATACTTTGCCGCTCGATTTTCCCAAAATTCCGAATTTCAAGCCCTAAGTCTGAAATTACTCCGATTGAATTTTTGGGGGGCACGAGCACTTACCATGCATTGCTTTATGTAATTGATGTGGCTCGGTGAGGCTCCCATGGCGAGAACATGTGAAACCCTCTTTCTTCTTCTCCTTCTTCTCCTACTTCTTTCTCTCTCTTTTCCTTTCCTTGTGCGTGAGCTCGTAGTCATCCCTCCCTCTCTCTTCTTCTTTCCCTACAGGATTTTGAGGTCCCAATATCGGTGTTAGAAGTCGTTTTTGGCGATGGTACAACTGACTCTCTTGGTAGTGCAGTGGTGGACCCAAATCCCCAGGAGACCTCGGAGCTTTCAGTTGAGGATTCAAGTGCCTAGAGGACTTGTAGGCTTTTCTTCTTGAGTAGACTTTTGTCTTTCGACTAGTCTTGTTTATAAACTGGGGTGTTTATAAAGTGTTTTGGTTGTGAATATGTTTCCTACTTTTCTATCCCATGTTGGTTGTTGTCAAGGGTATTAGTTTGCTTCCACATGCGCATTAAAATGAATAGGTTGGTGACACGTCCCGAGACATCACAATTTACTCAACCACCAAGGGATGGACACGCGCCGAGGATCGGGGCGTGAAAAATGATATATCTTCTATACATTAAAGGAAGCCAGGTTTTGCCTCACTTTTACTAAGCTTCATTCTAAACTTGTCTTCAAGTAAAATAAAGTTCTAAAGAAAAAAATAAAGAATATTCAAGTATACGCTCCATTTCATATCCCTTTCTCACTAATTTTCATCACACACCAACTCATGAAAATCAGAGTCCCTTATCGGTTGGATGTGTACAAATGAGGTTGCATATATGCCTAATACTGTGCAATGTGATGTTAGACATAAAAGCCATGTGTGGAAAAACAAGATCAAATGTAAAGCAAACCTCCAGCCATTATTCAAATTTACATTCATCGGAAATTCATAGAGGTTCGATGAAATTACGGAAATGATCTACTAATCCAATCCCCTCGCGTATTAATGATTTATTTTCAAATGAGAAAGTTTGCATTAGATCTTGTAATTACTCTTACGATATCATTCCTTTTATAAACCGTCTCCTATCAAGGTTGTTACCAAATGGGGGTTGTTAAGAAGAGGTACGAGGTGTGGAAAATCGTATGTAGAAAAACCGTCACTTAAAAAGAGAAAATGTGGGTCAAACCCAATGGATAAGTTTTTTTGAAAAATTATATCCCAAAAAATCACATTATATATATATATATATGTACGTATGTATGTATGTATGAATAACATTTATATATGAAGCCGTCTAGACCTCCCTTTTTAGTGTGCCTTGGGCTTCTATATGCATTTCCCCTTTATCCCTTGAGCCTTTTATTCTTATTAAAAAAAATTAAGGCCTCTGCACAAGGCCTGAATCCCACGCCGCTTAGGAATACACAGGTAAAGTAAGATTTCATACGCGCCGGTTCCAAGAAAGGTGAAACCGTCTGGGCCTCTTTTTGGCGTGTCTTGAATTTTTGTATGCATTACACTCAATGCACTTTACCTAAGCTTTTCACCTACAAAAAAACATTATCCAAAACCGAAAATTGTAACTCTCCACCGTCTGACACTCCACTGCTCTTCTTGCATCATCTGCAGGTCCATCTTTTTGCTTGGTCTTTCACAAGTTGCTGCAAACATCAATCTTTCATATTGCAAAATATCCACGTATTTAGTTTTTTTTTTTTTTGTTTATTGCACGAGTTTTATTAAATGCAATCAAACAAGGCAATGGTTGGTCCCAAATCCCAACCTTTTGCCAACTACTTAATTGATTGTTCATATTCATTATCACTTATGCTGTTGTACATAACTGATCCGTCCAAAATGGAATTCCGGCGATGGAGTTAATGAGGTCCAAATTAGCCCGTTGAATCTATAAAATCTGAAAATTCTGTCCTTCACAGATGTGCTAATTTCAGATGGCTTGTACAGCTTATTCTGATATCCGATTGAAGTTTTGCTTTGACGGCTTTTTTGAGCATGGAAGTTTCTATGTTCTGGGTATTTTCAAGAAATTTTCATAATTTTTGCTATTTTTTTTTTGGGAAATTTCAAACAATGATGAAGAAATTCGAGTATTTGAAATCTGGCTCTGCTTTGTGGCTGAAAATGTTATCTTTTTCATTATGGATGATGGAAAATATTATGCATTGAGTTTTGTATGCCGTGAAATTTCAGGGAGTGACCGTATAAATGTGGAAGTTTAAAAAAATATGATTTTTTTGTCTATATATAGATAGTATCTACTAGAAATTTACATTTTTTGTTTTTGTTTGGATTAACCCTATCCATTGTTTTTATTTATGCTTCTCAAGAGTTATTTACGGCATTTGAATCTTTGTACGAGTTTATGGACTGAAGTAATGCATTTAAGGACAATTTTTCAATTTTATCGTAATTGGGCTCTTTTCAAGTAATTTACAATTTGTGGAATTTAGATCGTTAATGTCCTTGTCAGCCTAGAAAATTTTATAGGTATTTTGGTAATTTTTTGCTTAGGAATATTAAATATCACACTTGACTCTGTTTGTTTTGTTGAAGATAAATAATTTGAAAAATATTCATTTATATCGCTTGAAATAATTAGAACATGAAAAATACTTATATTATTAGAAAACAATTTATGTCAAAACATATCATAGATGATAAAAATATTTTTCAATCACTTAATTTTGTAAGTGATACGATAATTATTTTTATGAAAATATTTTCCGAATCATTGTAGTTCCATGTAACAATGCACCAGCATGATTCCTTGGTAGTGCCGGAGATACTCCTTCGTGAAATTATATGAATTCATGATAGCTAGAGTCCAGATAAGTGGTGCTCTACCTCTACTAGAATTTCTATAATAGCATATTTGTAACCGATAACATATATGCATAAACATTGGATTTGTAGTATTTTATTATTATTACGTCCATGATGGGGTGCGATTGGAATGCACCGTTTTACCTTGATACGCTACGATGGAAAGACACAATTGAAAGGGTATGAAGGGAGACGTATAAAAACCTCCTGAAGACAACCGTTGATGGTTGTTATTGGTAGAACGTACGCTTAGGAGGAACGTACGTACAGAAAAGAAAGTTTTCCTTTTCTTATCCCCTTTCCATCAAAGTGAAGGCGTTCTATTTCTTCTTTACGAGAATAGTTTGCATTTACGCTGTGGAAATCAGGTGCTTTCCTCGTGATTGCATTCAGACCAACGTAAGGTAGTGTTGTTCATGATTCCTTCGCAATTCAATGTTCGTTCTAGGGTTAATTGTTCTTTGCGCATCGAAATTAGGTAAGTTGTCTTCCGCCGACTTGAATTCCAACATTGGTATCAGAGCTCGGTCGTGATTTCTACCTTGTTTTTAATTGAATTTTTTCCTTTACCATTTGATATCGAGATCAAGAGTATGAAATCTACACTGTTTGGATGTTCATTGCACGAAATTGCTAATCCGAATAGTCGAAATCGAACCGAAACAAAGAACGGGTTCGGGGTCGTGTAGACCCGTATGGTTCTGGCCATTTTTTGAAACATTTTTTTGGCCAAAATCAATTTTCAAATATTCAGGGTGAAAGTACTCATCGAGACAAGTCCGACAATGGGTAAATTGTCGTCGGAAGACGCCGGACGCGCCCACATAGGTGGCCGAAGCCGTTGTGCATGGGCGTCATTTGCTTGAAGCACTGGGAAAGTCAGCACGTGCGCAACACTAGCCGGTCGGCGAACCGGCGCATGATGACGTCATTGTAATGTCATGCACCGGTCAATTGCCGGATGATGTCATCGATGATGTCACTACTGATGGCGGTTGACCGGTCGGTCACCGGCTAGCGACCTGACTTGACCCGACCGTTGACCAGTCAACGGGTTGGACCGGTCAACCGATCCGGCATTCAAACCGGTTGGATCAGTCGCCGGTTGGACCGGTCGTATTGGTCGGATCGGCTAGGAGCCGCTTGAGTGCGTGGCGCGCTCCGATTGGAGCATGGTCAGCGGCGTTTGGTTGGTATGAGTGTCCTCTACACTATGAAATATTTATTTTGGATATTTGAATTTTATAAATGTATAAAATTGTGTACACAACCCTATGTATGTGTATTTTAAGGTATAAATGTATAGTTCATTCATTTTTTAGCTTGTATTTTCTTAAATTTTAGGAAATACAGTAGCTGGCCTTTATGAAAATGATATCTCGTATGCTGAGTAGAGATTGGTTCAATGATAGCATGTATATAGTTTAATATACTTGCAATTTTCTAGTTCCAAGAAAATTGAACATCCTTGTTTTTCCGTTACATGTTGAATTGCGTTTTTGATTATAGTTGAAGCATGATTGTTATTTGTACATTGGTTTACATCATGCTATACTTTTGTGTTAATGGAAAAATGTAGAAATTACATGAGGTCATGTAATTATTTTTCCTAGTGGAAGTTCGTAGGTTGGTAGAATTCAAAAGCGTTCTCACTTAGAACTTAAAATTTACGCAAATTAAACTAATTAATGATAATAGAACAATTGTACATAGAAGTTGATTGAGAACAAAGTGAACTTTTGTTTCTGTGTCTTTTGTTGAATTATCATTAATTTAGTTTGTCTTTGCTCCAAATTAAATATGTGTGTTATTCTGAAAGGTGTGTTAGTATTGATTCTACATTATTATGTCAATGTGTTATAGCAATTGATTGTGGCTTCGACATCCAAGACCATTGTGGCTGACCTCAATAAGGGTGAGAAGTTAAATAGTGACAATTATGATATTTGGCACCGAAAGGTTCAGTACATCATTGAGGAGCAAGAGGTTTTGGAAATCCTCAACCACATCATGGATGAACCTAAGCATGTAACTTCAACTCAACACAGGAGAGATCTAGAAGTTTATCAAGCTTGGAAAAAGAAAATAGTATTGCTCACATCACGTTGCTGAGCTGTATGCAAGATGATCTCATGTGTTAGTTTGAAAGTTATGATAAAGTTCAAGTTATGTGAGTTGCCTTGAAAGATAAGTTTGGAGGTATATCTGCCACTAAGCTGAGGAGACTCACCATCAAGTTTGACATAATCCGAAAGCGCCCAAATGTAATGATGAGGTAGCATCTTCGGGACATGTCAACCATGATTCGTGAGCTGAAGTCGGCAGGTCACTCTCTTACTGATGAACAGCAAGTTCAGGCTGTTATAAGGTCTCTTCATGACAACCGAGAGCATATGAAAATCAATATGACGCATAATGAGAATATTGTCACTTTTGATGATATAGCACGTCATTTGAAATTAGAGGATGAGCGCCTAGAAACTGCGAGATCCTCTATCCATGCTTATGTTGCTGAATCGAGTTCACGCAAAGTTTCATGTTTCAAGTGTAAAAGGAATTTTCAATTCAATAATAAAGGGAAGAAGACTGATTAAACACCTAAGAGGGCTAAAACCTTCCAATGCAAGAAGCGTGGTGGGAAGAAGGACAAGGCCAAGATGAAGTGCTACAATTGTGGCAAGATGGGTCACTTTGCTCGTGAATACACTAAGTCGAAAGAGGTACCCTATTACTCAATTACTTTAAGCAATACTTTTGTTTCTAGCACTGTAATGCTTGTTGAATCTCATCCAACGTGGACTCGACTCGGGAGTAACAGACCACGTAGCTAGAGACTGAGAAGTATTTGTGGAGTATCGTCGGATTTAGCCTGGAAGAAGATGGATATATGTTGGGAATAACTTAAGAATTGAAGTGAAGGGTATCGGCACATGTAAAATAATTTTACGTGGCGGTCGAAACCTATTCCTACGTGATGTCTGTTATGCTCCAGATATTCAACGAAACTTGGTTTCTGTAGTTGTTCTTCTTAACTTAGGTTATGTATTGAATTTCCATGGTGATTGTGTTGACATTTTGTATGGAACAGTTTATTATGGTTTAGGGCATGTATCAAATGGTTTTATGGTGTTAGACATTGACTATGATCAGTACAATATTAATATCGATAATTGTTTTTCTTTAATTGCATCTTCTAGTAATGTTGAGATTGATGCAAGTACTTGGCATGCTAGATTAGGTCACATTGGGTTGCAAAGAATGCAAAGATTAGCTAAAGAAGACCTTTTAGGGTCACTCGCTAATGTTGATCTACCTGTATGTGAACATTGTCTAGCGGGAAAACAACTAGAAAACCATTAGGTAAAGGGATTATAGTCGAATTTCCATTGCAACTCATACATTATGACATTTGTGGTCCTTTGAATGTGAGGGCGAGACATGGAGCCTCATATTTCATCACTTTCATAGGTGATTTCACGCGTTTCGGTTATGTCTTTCTGATTTCCCATAAGTCAGAAGCATTATACTGCTTTAGAGGATACATAGCGATGGTAGAGAATCAGTTGAATAAAACAATAAAGGCATTGAAAACCGATTGTAAACGTGAGTATTTATCGGAGCATTTCAAGGCTCTTTGTGATGAAAATGAGATTGTATGACAATTGACTATTCTTGGTACTGCACAACAAAATGGGGTGGCTGAGAAAAGAAATAGAACTCTATTGGAAATGGTTAGGTCTATGATGGCGCAAGCAAATTTACCTATCTCCTGTTGAGGAGATACGTTATTGACTGTTGCTGTGTACTTAACCGAGTGCCCTCAAAATTGGTCACTTTCACCCCTTATGAATTATGCATTGATAGGAAACTAAAATTGAGTAGTCTATGTCCATAGGGATGTATAGCTTATATTCATGATTCTTTCCATAAATATGACAAATTAGGTCCTAGAGGGAAGACATATATCTTTATAAAATATTCTGAACACTCCAAATGGTACGTGTTCATAGATGAACAAGCTGATGGAAGTGTGACCGAAATGGGGTCATGAGATGTCACGTTCTTAGAGAATGATTTTCCTAGTAGAGGTGACATTGATAAAAACTTCCAATTATATGAAATAGAAGATTCTAATAACACACTCATTGATGTTGTAGAGGGAAATGAAGATTTACCTCAACATGCAAGACCCAGTGGGAGTGTTGCATTACTTGACTAATTGAATTCAAGAGAAATTCAATTGCGTAAAAGTAATCGTAAAAGTATTCCCTGTCATCGTTTTGAGATTGAAGGGGAGGCATTTATGATTGCTCAAAAAGACAATGCCGAGCCTAAAACTGTTCAAGAGGTTATCTCATCCTCTGATAAGAAAGAATGAAGAAAAGTTTTGGAAGATGAAATGGAGTTAATGAGGGCAAATCATGTCTGGGACTTGGTTGATCTACCACCCAACTGTAAGGCCATTGGAAACAAATGAGTCTTTAAGATTAAGCGAAGGGTGGATGGATCCATTGAAAAGTATAAGGCTTGTATTGTGATGAAATGTTATACTCAACAAAATGGTATAGACTATGAGGAAACATTTTCATTTGTTGTAAGGTTTGCCTCAATACGCCTTATCCTAGCCATTGTTGCACATTTGGACCTTAAATTACATCAAATGGATGTAAATACGGTATTTCTCAATGGAGAACTAGATGAGGAAATCTATATGAAGTAGCCAATAAGTTTCATAGCCAAAGGTCCAGAGCATAGAGTTTGCAAGCTTCATCGCTCAATATATGGCCTTAAAGAATTATCTAGATAGTGGTATCTTCGTTTTCATCGAGCCATAACCACTTTTGGTTTCACGATGATTGAAAAGATCATTGTGTATATGTCAAGCGGTTTGAAGGCAAATTTGTGAATTTATCACTTTATGTGGACGATATTTTATTGGTTGGAAATGACAAGGTTTTGGTTATCACCATAAAGAATGGTTGTCCTTCAATTTTGAAATGAAGGACATGGGAGAAGCTACTTATATATTAGGAGTTAAGATCGAAAGAGATCGATTAGGAAAACTCCTTGCTTTATCACAAGAGTCTTATGTAATGAAGATTCTTGAGCGTTTCAATATGCAGCATTGGAATCCCATTGATACCCACGTCATGCAAGGTGAAGGCCTAAGTACTGAGATGTGTCCTAAGACTCCAGAAGAAATTAAAGTGATAGAAACTATTCCTTACGTTAGTGCGGTCGGAAGTTTGATATATGCTATGATGTGTTAGACCTGACATATATTATGCCGTGGGATTGGTGAGCCGATATCAATTAAATCCTGGTTAAGTACACTGGAAAGTAGTGAAGAGGATCCTGAGATACTTGAAGAGCACCATAGACTATCGACTTTGTTACCAAGGGCGTGATTTATGTCTATTAAGCTATTCAGATACCAATTGTGGTGGAGACCTGGATGAGCGTAAATCGACTTCTAGATATGCATTCTTGCTCAATTGAGGTGCAATTTCTTGGAATAGCAAAACAAATATGCACGGGCTTATCTATGATGGAGGCATAATTTATTGCATATTCTGCTGCAGTGTAAGAACTAGTATGGCTAAAAAGTTTATTGGAAAATTTAGCCACCGTCACCGAGGTTCCAAGACCGGTGATAGTTTATTACAATAGTCAAGCAGCGATTGTCTATGTGAAAGATCCCAAGTATTATGAAAGGACAAAGCACATTGACATGAAGAACAATTTCATAAGAGATATAATAGCGCAGAAAGAAGTGATCCTATAATACGTTTCAATCAATAGAATGGTTGTTGATCTATTTACGAAGGCTGTTCCTAGAGACATATTCTTGACTCATATGATGTCACTAGGATTGCGTAGAATGTGATATGTGTTATTATAGATGATCATTGGTTTATGTATTTGTGAACATATGTATTGTACTTGTTTATTTATTAGTGACTTAATGTTTTATCAATAAGTATGAATACAATATGAGACTAGCATTACACATATATATTATTAAAAAGTATGTCAGCAGGTAATGATTGACTTACTCACACGAGCAATCGCCTCAAGTGTTGTAGTTAGCACATTGAGATGAGACATTATGAACAAATAAATGCTAAAGAGCAAGTTTGATACATAAAATATGTTACATTGATTGGAGTCAAGATGAGGTCTGTGATTTATTTATAATAAGACCGAATATGATAGTCTCACAATCATGTATGCCTGTAAGATGTCGGTTATGAGTACTTAATTGGATGCTTTAGAAAGCGAGTTGATATAGCACTTGAGCTAAATATGAGTACGCGAGAGGCACGTGACTATGTTTAGGCTAAGATCCATATAATGGATATATTTAATAAATGACATATGCTTTTATAGAAAGAGAAATCCATTATAGCATGTAATTCATACTATATGTGCATTGTATGACTGATAAGGGAATGTGAATAAAATTATTCTTATTTACTTATCGTGAGCCCTTGAGGTAATTTATTATTTACCTCATTTTTGTGCCCTATGTTACTTCTGACTATGTTCTCGAAGTGAAAGATCAATGTTGCTATTTTAGCATGTTACCAGCGGTTATGAATAGATATGGCCTTGTGGGATGTGTCTAGAAAAGCAGTTGTTCTAAAATGGAGAGAGACATGAGTGCGAAGGAAGACTATTGTTGTTTTATATCTATCACATATATTTTCTGGTCGACCAATTATATCGCCTTACGTGGTTGTGGATATAATTGTAAATACATGGTGTTTTGAGAATAGTCAAGTATAGCCTTTAAGGGATAGGTATACTTGGACTGATGTAACAAAATATGTTTGAGGCACTGTGAGACATCGATTATTTATTTCTTTTCGGGGTTGTAGTCATTATGTCATCCCTAACAGGTGCAAAATTTGAGCTCCTAAGTGCAGATGTACTCATTGGTCACACGGCTTATTTGCGAGTATGAATTATTTTGTAAAGTTGATGAATGTTGTACGCCTTATATTCTTGAAAGAATGTTATCAAGTCCATCATGTCCGAGTGGGAGATGTAGTATTTTATTATTATTACGTCCATGATGGGGTGTGATTGGAACGCGCCGTTTCACCTTGATACACTACGATAAAAAGACACCATTGAAAGGGTATGAAGGGAGATGTATAAAAGCCTCCTGAAGACAACCATTGATGGTTGTTGGTAGAACGTACGCTTAGGAAGAATGTACGTACATAAAAGAAAGTTTTCCTTTCCTTGTCCCATTTCCATCAAAATGAAGGCGTTCTATTTCTTCTTTCGAGAACAGTTTGCATTTACGCTGTGAAAATCTTGTACTTTCCTCGTGATTGCATTCAGACCAACTTGAGGTAGTGTTGTTTGTGATTCCTTTGCAATTCAACATTCGTTCCGGGTTTAATTGTTCTTTGCGTATCGAAATCAGATAAGTCGTCTTCTATCGACTTGAATTCCAACAGGATCAAACAAAGATGCTTCTGAGTAATTGATGAGTTAATAAATCTGGATTTAGTTGTTGGTTTATCAAGTCATTTGATCTTATTTTGAAGAACAGTTGCTTGCAATTTTGTTGTGATACCACTGTTTCCCAAAGATTATGTCTGCGAGTCTGTGTCCATTACCGAGATGTTTATGCTGCTGCTGAAAATTATGTATCCTCAGTTGCATTGACGTGCTGGTGTATTATGCTTGTCATGTAGTGATTAGAATGTGGATGATTGTACTCATATCTCATGTTTACTTGTGGTGTTAAAGTACTGTTGTACTTTTGGTGAATGCCTATACTTCTAATCACTAGCTGAGGTAAAGAATCACTTACTTCACTAGCGGGCTCATTCAGTTTTAGTAGAAATTGCTGAGAATAAACAGCGAGTTTTTCATTATTTTTGGATCTTAAAATGTTTTTTTTATTTATTTATGAGAAAGTCATAACTAGAAGTGATAAATAGGCAAAAACCGGCCCCCCAACTAGATTTTACTAAGTAAAATGTCATTAACCACGTAGACAAGCCAGCTACTAATTTATGGTAGGTTAAAAGCTACTCTTATTTTTATTTTTTAAATTGAAACTTACGAATCACTATTCACTATAAAACAAATTACCGGTCTTAGTCTCACAATTAGATACATTCTTGCTTTCCCAACGTTGAAAGTGTACAAACCGGGATGAAAATTAATCATGTTAAGGGGTTGCTAAGTAAATGAACATAAAAAAGTTAGGGAAAATTCCAAATAAGGACCCTAAGTTGACCAAATTTCTCAAGTAATGACCCGAAATGAATTTTGTGTCGATAAAGACCTAAATTTGACTTATTGTCTCAAATAATGACCCGAAGTGATTGAATCAATTCCAAATAAGAACTTCAGCTTGTTGGTCAGCCAAATATTTTTTGGTTATCGAGCATGTAACATTTTCGACGACTAGAGTTTGGGCAATTTTGTCCAAAAAACATATAGGGAAAATTAGCAAATCCTAAAACAGAAACAAAAAAACCTTAGGTTTTCTACGGTCTCCCTGTTCCTTGTACCCATCATCAGCAAAGTCACAGATCGAAGTTCTCCCATTTCTTGTACCCATCCTCCATAAAGTTGAAGACCCAAATTCTCCGCTGGTTAAGGCACGAATTCAAAAACAAGAAGAAAACGAAATGCTTCTTTCTTTGTTTGCGGAGACCCAAATTCTCCACCGGTCGAGCAAGACGAGGAGCAACGAGAATCGAGTCGCGATGATGACCGGGCAATGATTTGGTTGAGGAGCAGCGGGGGAGGAGAAAGAAGAAAATGTAAACATCTAAATAAATAACCTAAACTTAATTAATTTAGAATTTTCCCTTTTTCCCAATCACATATTTCTAACAAAATTGCCCCTGTTTTAATCGCTAAAAAATGTTTGCTGGCAAACTAAGGTCCTCCGTAGAGATTAACTTGATTACTTCGGGTCCTTATTTGATACAAAATTAACTTCGAGTCCTTATTTGAAACAATGGGTCTATTTCAAGTCCTTATATGACACGAAGTTCACTTTGAATCCTTATTTGAGAAAATAGATTCACTTTGGGTCTTTATTTGGAATTTTCCCAAAAAGTTACTTGCACACTTATGAGGAGATGCCGAAATTTACTAAAAGACTTTGAGGGACTCGAATTCTCCGTCCCAATGGTATTGTCTCTGGCGAAGAAGAACAACTGATACACCATCAGTTTTCATTATTTCCCGACTCCTCAGGAACTACAAATATCGAAATAACTTAACCTCACCATCTCAAGATGACGAACTTTAACTTATTTATCTTACTCAAGTAACGGTAGGTTAAAAAAAGACGCATTCCAGCTGAAAGTTCTAGTTCAAGATCAGTTTGGTAATACATCGTGCTTCGGAAGTTTGGACCGGCTCCACCACGCCGAGATGCGCCATTAGAAGCCAGATATGGCTGATAAGCTCTCCTCCTCTGCTCAGGCTCTCAGAGTGTTCGTAGCCTTTGCTTTGGTAAGCCGCGTATATCAGAAACTTCGCCCAGACCTTGCCAATCACGTACCATTTCCTACCGAAGTCTTTTGACTCAATTTCATTCAACTGGGACGCGAGATGGCAAGCGTCAAACAGCACCGACCTGCTTTTGCCACCTCGTATTTTCGTGGCGGGCAGCTGAGTTCCCACTTGGAGCAGAAGATGGCAGACTTCGCATAGATCGCGCGACTCTGTTGACTTGTGGGCCTCGTTGCAGCTTTTAACAATGGTGTGGCTATGTTTCTCTTTCTTGAATAGATTTTGCGCCCACGTCTTGACAACCGATGAGTTGATGCTGGTTTCTTTCTTTGACAACACGGCTAGCTTGTCCTCAAAGAACTTCTGAGCGTCGACCCAAGTATCTTCATAGCGGAGCACCCCTGTCCCTGTTGGCAACATGGAAGGATGGAGTACTAAAAGATAGAGCATGTACCGAGAGACCAACTTACTCATCTTGTAGTCAATAACGTTTTCCGGGCTTTTTCCCTGCCTCTCATTGCGGTCCTTGTAGTGGCAGAGCTCAGTTGCGATGTGCCAGATGAGGATGCTCTGTTCGAACTCCATATCGTTCACACTCCAGATCAAGTTACTGTTGTTTGACGTCTTCAGTACTTCACTAGCCTCCAGCTTAAGACTTGTCAACCCGCTCTTCAATCTGCTGTTTCCTTCCAGATAATCGACCGTATCCCTCATGTGATTGAAGGTCCATTCTTTGATGTTGCTCTTGAACTCTTTGTAATTGATGCAGAAGTTCTTCTCCAACTTCTCATGTAACTTGGCGAGCCATCGATACTTACTGAAGATCCTGTTACTTTTCCTGACAGATAATTTCAAGAGGCTGAACTGGGCCACGGAATTCGACCATCTTGGGTTCGGGCAGATCCGGAGAAAAGCCACGGCAGATGATATTGTAGATCTGCCAAGTCTCTGAAGACGCCAGTGGTCTACCCAATCGGATGAAAATGCGAGAAGAACCGAGTAAATCTCCAAAAGTATAGCGGCACTGATCAGCAAGAAGGTGATGTAGATGTCGACTTTGGGGTAATCCTTCCTATCCTGTAAGGAGAAGAATACGATCACGGAACATGGCACGGAGAGATTAATGACCCAACGAATGGTGCCCCAAGCACGGTTCAGCAACGGTGCCTTGGTGTAGAGCAGATCGTACATGAACCCCAGTTCAATCTCTACGATCCCAAAAGCCGTCGTCGAGTCCATGGCAGGACGGTTCACAAACATGCGCTTACTGGCCTCCAGGTCGCCAGAGTTGAGGATAAGGCCCACGAAGAGAAGCTTGAAGATCTTGAACAACTCATAGGCTTTGACCAGAGCCGTGGCTTTCTCTTCGTTGATGACTAGACCGCTGTCCACAGAGAGGTCCTCTGGAGCCGGAACCTCCATGACCTCGTCAATGCCGACTCGGTAACCCTCCTCTTTCTTCAGATTGTACTGCTCCATTATCCTGGGGTATATTGGACCAAAATCAGGAAGCGAAAGCATCGAATCTCGAAGTCGACCTTCGCTTGCCAGGTACAAACACAATGTCCTTTCTACAAATTTGATGAACCCCACCAGGATCATGCCAGCTGCTAATATCGACAGCGTAGACCCTGACAAGGCCATGAAGTAGATGTAACAAGCTAGTCCTACCTGGACGCAAAGCCGCGCCAACTGCCTCAACCATAGCTCATTGTCCTCCAGGGCATACGCGGTGATTGTGTCAGGCCCACCCAAGTGGAGGAGAAGGAACGGCCCCCAGAAAGCAGCGATCTGGCTCTTTGGATCGATCATCCCCTTCTCTTCCCTGATGTTGGCCAGGCGGTTCGAGAGGACCCCAAGCGTGAGAGTTGCAACGGAGTCTGCAGATAGGTACGTCGTCCAGATCACGACTTGGATCCAGTACTTGTAGATGGATTTCCTCCAGAGGCCCAGAGTCACGAGGGTCAATTGGAGGAACAAGCTGAGGAGAACGAGAAACCGCAACTCCCACTCCTTCCATAGTTCTCGAGTGTTTTCAGGGAGCAGCGAAAATCCCATGGTTGCACTCGATGTCGGCACCAAAAGGCGCAATGATCGAGCACCCTCGGTCGATCTTAGGATTATAAAGGGAGACGACAAAGCAAGGAAAACAACATTAGCTTTGAATTTAACTCTGCAACATCCTCAAAATGGCCACTCTTTATAACCAATAACTTGGTATTGGAATCAAATACAAAAGCACTTACCCTTCATATTACAGGAATGAAAAAGCAGTACACTTTTTAGATACATAATCCACTGTACATTATACACTACTAGTAATAATCTATCGTAGATATATTGTCTTCTTTGGACACTAAGTATTACAGTTTTGTTCTTCTCGGGGCAACCCATACTACCCCAAGAAAACGTGTATGTACAGTTAGACGGCCCATTGCATTATAAGGCAGCCCTGACCTCCCTCTCTAGGCGATGTGGGACAAGAGACGTGCCCCTCCCTGTGCGCGTCTAGGGACCGAGGCACAAACGCACCACTATCCCTCCTCCTTGTGCACCGCTGCCTTGGCCGTCACATGAAGTATAGCAACAAAATCATATTCCTATCCATACTGGCATGATTACAATTTGCTTTAATTAAGAAAATTAAAATATAGGCTTAAAGTTAAAGTTTGTTTTGTCAATCACTTTTTAAGATTTCAAATCCTATAAACTTCATTCTAATCACTATAATCTTAACCCTTTATCTGGCACGCCGATCTATGTGGAGTATCAAAATCACCCATCCTAGTTGCTTTAATAAGTAAAGACATGCAAATGCTGAAAAGAGGTTGATAAATGCTTTCTCCATGTTGAAGCAATTCCGATACATTGAGTTGATTGCTTCGATTCGGAGACAGCATATTATTGTCCTTGGGAGCTAATTGTATTAAATCCTACAATGAAGTTGTCACTACGATAAAACAATGCACGAGAGTGCATGTCTCACACCACGTCCCCGTCAGCTGATGTGCTTAATGACCACCATGATCGCGACTTCTCGTCCAAGTTTTGGCAATAAAGGATTGCTTCAAAATTTTTTAGCTCTATAATGTGATCATTCAACAAGTTTTGGCATTAAATTGATCATTAAAAAAATTGTTGCTCTGAAGTTTTAAAAATTAGAGTGGGCCAAAAGCAAAAATCACAAAGAAAATATTCTAACTTCGACACTATTTTTCTTTGCTTTGTTAGACTCAAAAGCAAAATAATTGAGCAAACATTCTATTTAAATATTTTCTAAATTCACATAGACCTATTTGTTTCCCTAACAAAAAAGGATACTACGTAAAATTTAACTCTGCAACATCCTCAAAACAGCTACTCTCTATAAGTTATAACTCGATATTGGAATCAAATGCAAAAGCACTTAGATACCTTGCATAACATTACAAGAACGAAAAAGCAGTATGCTTTTTGAAACACTCACGACACACTACTTGTGACACCTTTTTTCGATGCATAATTATCAAGCAAGCAATTTGCCTAGGGATGAAGTAAAGCAACAAAATTAGATTCTGGCATCTCTATAAGTTATAACTCTGCAACATCCTCAAAACAGCTACTCTATATAAGTTATAACTCGATATTGGAATCAAATGCAAAAGCACTTAGATACCTTGCATAACATTACAAGAACGAAAAAGCAGTATGCTTTTTGAAACACTCACGACACACTACTTGTGACACCTTTTTCGATGCATAATTATCAAGCAAGCAATTTGCCTAGGGATGAAGTAAAGCAACAAAATTAGATTCTGGCATCTGTATAAGTTAATAACTCTGCAACATCCTCAAAACATCTACTCTATATAAGTTATAACTTAATATTGGAATCAAATGCAAAAGCACTTAGATACCTTGCATAACATCACAAGAATGAAAAAGCAGTACGCTTTTGAAACACTCATGACACACTGCTCGTGACACCTTTTTTCGATGCATAATTATCAAGCAAGCAATTTGCCTAGGGATGAAGTAAAGCAACAAAATTAGATTCTGGCATCTCTATAAGTTATAACTCTGCAACATCCTCAAAACAGCTACTCTATATAAGTTATAACTTGATATTGGAATCAAATGCAAAAGCACTTAGATACCTTGCATAACATTACAAGAATGAAAAAGCAGTACGCTTTTTGAAACACTCACGACACACTACTTGTGACACCTTTTTTCGATGCATAATTATCAAGCAATCAATTTGCCTAGGGATGAAGTAAAGCAACAAAATTAGATTCTAGCATTCATGCTGGCTTGATTATAATGTGCTTTAATTGAGAAGATTAAAATATAGGCCTAGAGTTAAAGTTTGGTTTCTCAATCACTTCTCTAGATTTCGAATTCTGTGAACTTCATTCTAATCACTGTGATCTTAACTCTTTGTCTAGCACCCTCCATCAGCCCAACATGATCCATGTGGAATATCAAAATCACGCATTTGGGTTGCTATAACAACAAGTAAAGACACTCAAAAGGGCCAAAATAGGGTGACAAATGCTCACTCCAAGTTGAAGCGATTTTGATTCATTGAGTTGATTGCTTCACTTCCCAAACAACATATTATTGTCCTTAGGTACTAATCTCTATGTTAAACCTTGGAATGAAGTTGTCAATACAATAAACACAATGCACGGGAGCACACATCTCACACCACCGCCGTTAGCTAATGTGCTTTGTGACCATTGTGATCGCGAGTTGTCATCCATGTCTAACCAATTGGTATGTGGTGTGTGACACTCGCTGTTATGAGCTGAACATTTTCGTCCTCCACATACTGTCACGTGGAGGACCTTTAACATCATTAAGCCCTTAACATTGCACATCAAGGCTAGAAATATATGAAAACCTCAGAGTCAAAAAATGCATAACCTCAAAACAAGTTCTATTTTTTCCTAGAGCGGAAAGGAGGTCATCAATGGCACAATTTCTATAGGGCGTCAATTTAGTGTTAAAACTTTTCGAACAATCATTTTAAGTGTCACAAATTTTGAAAACTGATCATCTAAGTGAATACAGTGACTTAGTTTGTCGAAATCCGGCGTGGCTTGTTGACGTCACTTAAATGATTGCTTTAAATAGTTTTGGCACTAAAATGATCATTCAAAATGGTTTGGCACAAAATTGATCATTCATAAAATTGTTGCTCGAGAGTTTTAAAAATTAGAGTGATCAAAAGCAAAAGTCGAGAAAATTGTCCAAAAAGTCCTAAACCTATTGCACTTATGCCAATTCAGTCCTAAACATTTTCACTTCTTGCCAATTGAATCCATGTAGCCAATTTTGGTTGGAATTTGCTTACATGGATGGTCGAGCTGATGTGACATGTTTTTAATAATATTTTAATGATATTTTAATAATTTTTTGAATTTTTATGGTGTTTTTTTTTTTTTTTTTTACTACTATCTTTTTCTTTTTCTTTTTGGGTTTGGAGTTTGGCCGGTGAGGGTGGCCAACCGACCCTCACTAACCCTTGTCGGCCAAAGTGAGGGCATGCAAGCCCTCACCCCGGGATCGATGAGGGCTGCGACGTCGTCGCGGATTTGGCTAGGCGAGGGCTCAACGGCCCTTGTTGACCCCAAGCGAGGGCAACAACCTCACTCGGGGCCCTCACTTGGCTAGATTTGGCGAGGGCATCGCGGCCCTTGCCTAGAGTTGGCAAGGGGCCCGACGCCTCGCCCAAGGCTAGCAAGGGTTAGCCGACAACCCTAGCTAGCTCTAACTCAAAAAATAAAAAAAAAACAAAAAACAAAAAAAAGTAGAAAAAGAGAAAAAACCATAAAAAAAATTCAAAATATTATTAAAAATTACCACATTAGTGCTAATCTGTCCACGTCGCAATTTTCGATCAAAATTGACCAGATGGACTCAATTGATAAGAAGTGAAAAGGTTTATGATTGGATTGGCAAAATTGAAAAACTTAATAGTTTTAAGACTTTTTGGACAATTTTTCCAGCAAAAGTCACAAAGAAAATATTCCAACCTTGACACTATTTTTCTTTGTTTCATTAGACTCAAAAGCAAAATCACTAAGCAAACATTCTCTTAAAGTAGCTTAATCTCTAATCACATAGATTTTTCCTAACAAAATGGATAGTAAGTAAAACTTTCTTCCTCTCTGGTAAGTTTGTATGTATTTCTTCTCTGGCCTTGCTCTATTCTTAGATTGAAAACTAAGCTTTAAGCATTGCAAAAATGGATTGCGATGCATTTACATCAGCTTTGTGACCATTGCATAGACACAAAGAACCTTAGGTTAAGGAAGTTTCACAAATTCCACAACACAATTTGCCAAAAACTTGTAACGGACTTTATTTTTAAAATAAACAGAGAATGAAAGTGGAAGCACAAATCAATGTAGATGGCACCTCAGGTGAAACCTAAAAAAGAGACGACAACTTGTCAAGGTCATGTGACCACAGGCAACCCCAGGTGAGCCTCGACCTCTGTGACTTGCACAACTAGCGAGCACAAAGAGAGTGCATGAGAAAGACAATATACAGTGTTTTTAGAGGGCAAAACTAGAATTCACAATTATAAATGAAGGCAAGATTGGAAGGAAAAAATTCATTAGACCCAACAATAGCAATCCAAAAATGCTGAAAGCAGCCCTCACTTGCCTTGAGCTTTCAACTTTGCTAATGCTGGCTTTCACACAATGCTCTCCAATAAATTTAGTAGATGCCCTAACTTTTCCTAAGGATTGTGGAGACCCAAAGTCCCTTGAGCTGAATGAAACGCACTTCTCTTTGATCAATTGCGAGGATCAATTCTAAGGAACGTTTGAAAACCAATCTAACAAAATATCTTAATTTGTGAAAATCGATACGTTTAGCAATGTTGTTTGGTATATAAATTACGCAACACACAATTTTAAAACTTCTTGTGTGAAAATATTAAGAAAGATTACTTTAGTGCCAAAATTTTATAAACCACCATAAGTTTAGCAATGTTGTATGATAACGTTTTGTTCCCGGAACAATTTATGAGCATTTTAAGACGATTGGTAACTATAAAACATTTATGTTCCAAGAATAGAAACACATTTGGTACAATCCCTAATATTTTTGTAACTTATAATTTCTTTTAGTATATTAATAAATTTATTACTTTTTTATTTTATTATTTCTTTTTCTTCTTTTCTCTTTTCTTTTTCTGCCCCTTCCTCTTAGCTTGTCGCCGACCTTGGCCATGGCCAGCCGGCGAAGTCACCGGCCTCGGGGAGCCTCGCCGGCCACCGACGAGGTTCCCTTGAGCCTTGCTTAGAGGCCGAGCAAGGCTCGGCCTTGCCAGATTTGAGTGAGGTCAAGCCTTGCCCAACCACGCGAGGCCGAGGGCCTCACCTAGCCACGGTGAGGCTCCCTCGAGCCTCATTAGGGGCCGATGAGGCTCCAACGAGGCCGCCGGGCCTCATCGGCCCAGTCACCGGCCATCGGCGACGCCCGTCGACTAGCTAGGAAGAAGTGAGGAAAAGAAAAAAAAAAGAAAGGAAAAAAAAAACTTGTTTATTGAATTATTTCGAGGAACGATAAGCAACTTTTTTTATTTCTTGTTTCTGTTCTAGATCTGTTCCCGGAACAAAAAACTTACTAAACACGTTTTTGTTCTAATTCTACTCCCGGAACAAAAACAGAAACACTTGTTTCCGGAATGTTACCAAACGCAGCTTTAAGTGACCTCAATGAGCCTTATCAGTTTTTCATCTGTAACTTTAATATTGCTCTATAAAAATGTGGCACACAAATGATCACTTAAAATTTTTGGCACCAAAGTAAGCCTCTTACAATAATTATAGTACTAATATCATCCTCATCCGTACCTACCAAAACTTGAAAATTTAGGTCAACTTTATATAGAAAATAGCAATTGCATACTTGAACCTTCCCCTTATTTTTCTGCCATTCATGGGAAAATTCTTGTCAAAATAAAAGTATGCATAATTTGATTTCCAAAAAAATTATGAAATGGCATGATTGCACTTGCAAATGACCTTAATGTCCATAGGTATAGGTTTCTAGATGAGTCAATTTTCAAATGTCATAAAATAAAAAGTTAGAAATAAAAAGATTGGTTAAATATTTTGAAAACTTTCGATAAAATGTTCAATTTCTTGGCCTGATGCTAATAAAAAGTTATTTATGAATGATATATCTTCTATACATAAAGGGGAGCCAAGTTTCACCTCGCTTTTACTAAGTTTCATTCCAAACTTGTCCTCAAGTAAGGTAAAGATCTAAAGCGGAAGAAAAGAATATTTAACTATACACTCAGTTTTCATATCCCTTTCTCACTAATTTTCATCGCACACACCAACTCATGAAAATCAGAGTCCCTTATCGGTTCAATGTGTACAAATGAGGTCGCACATGTGCCTAACACTGTGGAATGTGAAGCCATCTAGACCTCCCTTTTTAGCGTGCCTTGGGCTTCTATATGCATTTCACCTTTATCCCTTAAGCCTGAGAGTCGGTCTCGCCAATTCTATAGGATTTATTTCTAGTTTATTCTTATTATTATTTTTTTTTAAATTAAGGCCTCTGCACAAGGCCTGAATCCCACGCCGCTTAGGAATACACAGGTAAAGTAAGATTTCATACACTTCTGTTTCCAAGAAAGGTGAAATCGTCTGGGCCTCCTCTTTTGGCGTGTATTGTATTTCTGTATGTATTATACTTAATGCACTTTACCTAAGCTTTTCACCTACAAAAAACATTAAACATTATCCAAAACCGAAAATTGTAACTCTCCTCCTTCTGACACTCCACTGCTCTTCTTCCATCTTCTGCAGGTTCATCTCTTTGCTAAGTTGCTGCAAACGTCAATCATATGGCAAAATATCCACTTATTTAGTTGTTTTTTATTTATTGCATGAGTTTTGTTGAATGAAATCCAGCAAGGAAATGGTTGGTCCCAAATCTCAATCTCAACCTTTTGCCAACCACTTCGTTGATTGTTCATATTCATTACCACTTATGTTGTTGTACATAACTGGTCTGTCCAAAATGAAATTTTGATAAAGGAGTTATGAGGTCCAAAGTTAGTCCAACAAATCTGTAAAATCTAAAAATTGTGTCCTTTACGGATGTGCTAACTTCAGACGGCTTGTACAGCTTATCCTAATTTCCAATTGAATTTTTGTTTCCACAGCTTGTATGGGCATGGAAGTTCCTACGCTTTGGGTATTTTCTAGAAATTTTCATAATTTTTGCTATTTTTGGAAATTTCAGACAACGATGGAAAAATAAGAGTATTTGAAATTTGGCTCTGTTTTGTTGCTGAAAATGTTATCTTTTTCATTAAAGATGATAGAAAAATATTATACTTTGAGTTTTGTACATCGTGACATTTCGAGGAGTGACCATATTGAAAAGGCTAATAATAACACCTAGGGGAGGGATGAATAGGTGTGAAACAAAAATTTTCGCAAAGTTTAGTAGAAGTATTTTGCTTATAGAAAGACACAAACTAAAAACGAATTCAACTTAAGCAGTTTCAAATAAATCAAGAAGTTAAAACTTAAACAGTTAATTAGAGTTACGAGTAATAAATGAGTTGAGGGAAGAGAATGAAAACACAAGGTTTATAGTGGTTCGGCTTAGATCAAGCCTACGTCCACTCTCCACGCTGACAGTCTACTGGCTGTATTCCACTAAGAATCAAAGAGATTTTACAACTTGATGATCTTGACTTCATTGTGAAGAGTCTCTATTGGTCTCTCACAAAGTTACACTACGAGTTTCTCTTTTTTGTATACAACGTTGTGCTCATTTAATGAAATAGCAAGGAATTAGGAAGCTTCATACTTTGAAATTATTCTTTCACACACACTATCGAATAACTAGAGAGTCCGTCTTAAATACTCCTTCATGCCTTCACGACCGTTGGCACTTTTCAAAGGAATTATTCCAATCTACCTGTTGGGCATAATCAATCAAGGAGATCTCGAGTTGTTTGAAGAATGTGATGAAAGCCCGTCAATCATGTTCGCCCATATAATCAGGATTTTGATTTCCATAAGTAGAACTTTCCAAGTTTGCTCACCTTCCAAAAGATTTGACTATCGGAATTGATTCCAATAAGGATAATCAATCATGTAGGTGCTATATCCAACCCGAAAGCCTTCCATAAACCATACGAAATTGAACTCTTGAAGAAATAAAGATATTCTCACATCTAGATAAGTCTTCATTTTTCAATATCGTTCAGTCTGAAATCTGTCAATATGGGCAGACTTTGATTCTAAAGTTTGGCGGTTTTCGGACTTTGACGCTAAAGTTTGGAAGTCTTCAGACTAAACTTTGGAAAGGTTTTATCAACTTCAAAATAATAAATGAGTTTTCTCCAACAATCTCCCCATTTTTAATGGTAACAAAACTTTCCTGCAAATTTGAGAACTTTTGACTTGTAAAACAACTATTAAGCAATACAAAATATCTTGTAGAAATAAATTGATTAGGATTTGGATAGCATCAATTCTGCAACCGCAGAAAAACATGTTAATCTTGAAGAAATAAGACAAATAACTATTCAACCATAATCATTATCACCAAAGCAAGTTGCTGCATCCGTCAAAAAGTTCAACAAACAACCAAACAACAAAAGTTCAAGTTAACAAAAGTCCAACAACACTAAAAGATAAGTACAAATCCAAGGATAAGTCAAAAGTGCAGAAAGATAAGTCAAAGTTAAATCTGCACATTCTCCCCCTTTTTGTCAACAGCAAAAAGTGGAGAAGAATAAAGAGTTCCATAAAGTCAGGGCTGTTTAGGGATGCAAACGAGCTGGAAATCCCCCATAGATTGAATAGTCTCCTCTAGCTTCTTCACCGTCTCCTTCAGCTTTTCAATATCTGAACCCTTTGCAGTCTCTTAAACTTGAAGCTTCAGGGTTTGTACCTGCTCATGTAGAGAATCTGAAGTAGATTTCAAAGCTGATTTAAGGTTCTTTATCTCGAACTCCATTTCATATTGCTAAGCCTTTAACTCCATAAGGAGCTCTAATAGCCTTTGAAAGTCTGCAGTTGGTTCTATTGGTGCACTAGGTCCAGCCAAATTAATTCCAGGAGTTGTGAGATTTGAGGGAATGTCGCACGTCAATCGCCAAGACTTGGAGAGGATGCCTCGATATCAGCTTCGGAAATTTGGCCAAATAGACATCCTTTGGATCGATAGGAGATCGACTAACATCATCACTTTGGTAAAAACAGGGAGAAGAAGAAGTACCTATTTTTTCAGCACTCCCCTGTTTCCAT